>PVIA01005027.1:106871-124289 GCA_004024845.1 Tonatia bakeri
TGAGACCTCAGTCCCTTCTGCTGCTTCCCCCAAGCAAACTGGGCCCCTCTGGTGCCAATTCCCGTGTGGGTGGGCTTGTGCACGCCGTGGGACCCTCCAAGGACCTCTCCTGTGAGGCTGGGTGTCTCTCCCTGTGCCTCAACTTCCACAGGTGTCTGCGATCAGTGTCCCGAGGCTCTATTTCCCAGCGCTGGGATCCTGGGTTGAGAGCACTGCCTTGCTTTACAATCGCCACCTCACTGAGTCTGCCGGATGCCACCCCTCTGCCGGGGCCTGCCAGCTGCGGCAAGCACACTCAGGGTCCACCCGCTGCGGTATTGCACTGCCCAGATGCCTTATGCACCCTCAGATGCCTTATGCGCCTGGTCCCAACTCTGCTCTCCGCACTGGGACCCGCGCCCAGCTACCTGACTCCGCCCCTCCTACCGGTATGGATGAACAGGTCTGTTTCAGCTTCTTGGTTGTCTGACTTCCATTTAAATCAATTTTCTGTCAGTTCTGGATGTTATTCTGTTTCTAAATTGTTGTTGTTCCTATCTTGGTTGTGTGTGGAAGTACGGTGTGTCCACCTACGCCTCCATCTTGGCCGGAAGAGCTCAAAGAAGATTCTTTCTATTCTCAGTTTCCTGGGTGTTTTTATCATGAAATGATGTTGAATTTTATCAAATGCTTTTTTCACATCAATTGGTATAAACCTGTGGTTATTTTCCCCTTTGTCTATTAATGTTATATATTACAGTGATTGATACTTAGATGTTAAAATAGCCCCACATTGGTAGGATAGATCCTACGTGGTCATGGGGAATAATCCTTGTAATACGCTGTTCTGTTTTCTAGTATTTTGTTGAGGATATTTGAATTAGTATTTATAAGGGATATTGATATGTAGTTTTCTGCTGGAGCCTCTGGCTTTTGGCTTTAATGATTCTGTTGTTTTTCTATATTTTATTTATCTGCACTATAATCTTTATTATTTCTTTAGTTTCCTAGCTTTGGAAACTAAGTTTAGTTTGCTCTTTTTCTAGTCAGTAAGGTGTAGAGTTAGGTTATTCATTTTCAGTCTTCTTTTTTAATGTAGGAGTTAAAGTCTGATCATCATTTTGCTACATTCCTTAAGTTTCAGCATATTGTGTTTTTGTTTTTAATTTGTCTCAAAGTATTTTCTAATTTCCCTTGTGATTTCATTTTTGACTTGAATATTTTAAAAGTGTGTTGAAATTCCAAGTATGCTGAATTTCTGCATACTTGGAATTTTTCGCTTTTCCATTTTATTGATTTCTGTCTTCATTATATTTTGGTCAGAGAAGATACTTTGTAAAAGTTCAGCCTTTTTCAATTTTTTGAGACTTGTTTGGTGGCCAAATATGTGGTCTATCCTGAAGAATGTTCCATGTGTACCTTGAAGAATGTTAGTTCCACTTTTTTGGCGTAGAGAGTCCATTATGTCAAATTCATTATAGTGTTGTTCAAGTCCTCTATTTTATTATTCTTTGGTGTAGATGTTCTGTCTATCCATTATTGAAAGTTGGGTATTAAGGTCTGCAACTTTATTGTGGTTCTGTTTTGTCAGTGTTTGCTTTATAGATTTTGGGAATTTGCTATTTGGTATGTGCATATTTATCATTGTTATAACTTTTTGATGGATTGACTTTTTATCTATATAAAATGGCTTTTTTGGTCTCTTGTGATAAGTTTTGTTTGAAGTCTGTTTTTTGATATTAGTAGCCATGCCATCTTTTTGTTGGTTATGACTACATAGAATGTGTTTTCCCACTTTTTCACTTTCAGTCTGTTTCTGACTGTGGCTATAAAATGAGTCCCTTGCAGATACCATATAATTGGATCATGTTTTTATGATTTTTTCTGTCAATATCTTTCTGTTAAGTGGTGAGTTTAATCCTTTTAGATTTAAAGTGATTTCTGATTAGGAAACACTTCTGTCATTTTTCTGTTTTTTTCTCTAAGTTTTATCTTTTTTCCTTGAATTCTCCCAGTACTGAATTGATACTAACATAGCTTCAGTAGCATACGAAAACTGTGCTTCTGTAACAATCCATTCCCTCTCTTAATTTATGTTGTCACGAATTACATCTTTGTGTAATATATCCTCATCAATATAGATTTATAATTATTGTTTTATGCATGTGTCTTTCAAATCATAAACAAAATGTTACTAACCAATATTTATTTATATAGTTACTTTTACCAGTGTTTCTCTGTAAGCCTTGTAATCTTTTGTTGAGATTTGGATATTTAGAATATCATAATGCAATTACTCTGGAAATCCCATTTTCCTCCCTCCCTGCAGTTTGCAGAGGGTTGTAATTGTCCATTTTTAAGTAGCTTTTCCAAACTTCTTTTATTTTGCAAAGACTGTATTTCTTGTCATGTGTGATCACCAAAATCCCTGTTTCACTTGTTTTAGCAGTGAACCAATGATAGATTACCTTAAACACCTGGCAACAAAGAGAATGAAAAAATCAACACCTCCTTCACTTTGCAGGTTGGTTTTGAATGGGGGTACTTGGCGAGGCTGTCTGCAACTCCGTGATAGCCTTCACCTCCTGCTTATGTAGAGTCCAAGGACTGGCTATAGGTATAAGTCTTAGGGTTTTCTTGGGCCTTACATGTGTCAGGCCTTGGCATCTACAATGCACATGAGATACTTTTAAAGCCCTTATTCTAACTCCAAAGATACTCTTCAACGTGCTTCTAAGCAGACTGTTGGCTCTATCTGCTACTTGCCCCATTTTTCCCCTCCTCCCCCAAAACCCATGGGTAGTATAGGTCTTTAAGTGCTCTGACACTGCATTCTAGAAAGCTGCTTGAGCTGAGGAGCAAAACAAAAGGAAGTTTCAGTGTTAGTCCCTCAGGTAAAATGCACAACCACATTTTTTTTTAGAACAAGGCCCTGTTGGCACCCACCCCACCCCGCTCCCTTGGCACCAGTGAGCCACACCAAAAACATGTTGGTCAGTCCCTGTGGTCACTTCCAAAAGCTGGGAAGGGAGTGGGGGTGGTAGGCAAGTAAACAAAAGCACTACAACACTTGTCAAATTTTTACAGCTTCTTTCTTTCTTAAGTATCTACCCTTGTTTCTGTAAGTATTGGATGAGAATCCAGAGTTCCAAAAATGTGGATTCTGTCATTTTGTGGCCAGCTTATGTGTTGCTTTGGTGGAGGTGTGCATTTTGGGAGAGTCCTGCCAAGGCATTTTCCATGACACCACTGAGATTATAATTTTTTATTTTTGGTTGTCAAGACTTCCACAGTCGAGTTCCTGTGTGTGTGTCTGCTATTTGGAGGTCACTGAGTAAAGCACAATGATGAAATCATGAGAAGCCAACAGCAGAGAGTTTACAACTGAGGGGGGTAATACTTTCACATCAAGATCCATAATGTGCAGTGAGAAGGTCACTGGCACTAGGAGATACTGCTCTAGACTAGGCCCAGAGGATCAGGAGTTATTCTCTGGAACATTTCTAGAGTAACCCTCTAGTTATTTTCTAAACTAACTCTTTAAAACCCTGTTTAGGAGTGACATCATCGTAGCAGAGTAAGACACTCATTTTTATTTCCCTTCAAACTACAAAGAGTAGGACATCTATAACTCAACAAAGATTCCTCTTCTCACACACTAGGATGCCTACTGATGTCTATGCGTCTCTATATCTGAAGGTGGGTGAATTGAAATGCATAGGGGAGGCAGAATTGGGGGAATGGAAGGCTCAGTGCCCTTGACCCTAGATGTCTGGCTGCCACGCAAATGAGCAAGCCCTGCCATGTACAGTGGCAGTGGTGGAGATGGCTGAGACTCCAGTCCCCATGCCACTGGCCCAGTGAAGGGAAAGGACAGCAGTGGCATCAGCACATGTGCCTGGCCTCCTCCCACTACAGCAGGGCCTCTCCACCAGCTGCAGGGATTCAGGCAGCAGTGGTGGTAGGGCTTCAACATCAGCTTCCCTCCACCCACCCATCCCACTGCCACAATGGAGTTGCGTGAGTCCCACACTCATCCCTGTAACCCTGACAGTGACACCCACAAATGCTGCAAACATTCTGTCCTGGTGTCACATAGCAGTAGCACTAACAACCCAGAAGCACAAACTATAATGGAGAGGACACCTGCAACACCTCTGATAGAGGTGGTGAAAAGTGCTGGCTGGCCTTCAAACATAACGAGTCAGCTCAGGTAAGAAAAACTAAAAACTTATGCTCTAATGCAACCTAATGGGTGGGGCTGGGGGGAAAGGCTTCTTATCACCAACCTGCTCAATTGTTTAAACAAAGCTATACCTAAATACAAAAGGTATTCACTACCTCTAATGTCTCAGCAGAGAAGCAATTAATTCAGCACCATGAGCAATGTCAGTAACTCAGCATCACAAAAATTAATTCAGAACCAAATGCAAAGTCACAGAAGACTGTGATCTAAATGATAGAGAATTCAAAAAATCCCTGTCACAAAGAAACTCAATGAGATACAAGAGAACTCATAAAGGCAGTTAACTGATCTCAGGAACAACATTAATGAACAGGAGTACTATACCAAAGATTGAAACTAGAAAGAACAAAACAAATTCTGGAAATGAAGAACTCAATGAATGAGGTAAAGAGTGCATTAGAAAGCACTGGAAATAGAATAGACCATGTGGAAGAGAGAACTGGCAAGCTTGAAGACAGAAATAGAGAAATCTTTCAGGTGGAAAAGGAGAAATAACAGATAAATAAAATGAAAAGTTCTACTAGAATTATCCAATTTCATTAGATAAAGTATTATAAAGGCAATGGTATTCCAGGAGAAGGGAACAGAGAGCCTATTTAAAGAACTAATAGATAAAAACATCCCCAATCTAAGGAAGGAGCTGGACATACAAGCAAGAGATGCTAAAAGAACACCCAATTACCTCAATGCAAAAACCTTCTCCAAGTCACATTATGTTCAAAGTGTCAAAGTCAATGTTGAAGAAAGAATTCCCGAAGCAGCCAGGAGGGAGTGGAGTAACTTATAGAGAGGGGCCACCCATCAGGCTGTCAGACTTCTCAGCAGAATCTACAAACCAAAAGAAGATGAAATAACCTATATTCAAAATATTGAGAGATATTTTAATATTAAAACTTCCAGCCAAGCATACTCTATCCAGAAAAGTTATCCTTCAGATATGAAGGAGAAATAAAGGCTTTTCTAGACAGACAAAAGATGAATGCGTTCACCACAAGAACTTCGTCACAAGAAACATTGAAAGGAGCTACTACTGGAAGTTAAATGGCAAATGTACAGAAAACTCTGAGTAAGGTGATAAACAGACAAGATCAGAAAACTGCAACTCTATTACAGAATATACTGTTAAACAATTGTAGCGTAAAGGTTAAAGGGGGGAAGCGTTAAAACTAACTATAGCTACTTCAATTTGGTGACAAACAACACGAAAAGGAATAATTTATGATTGAAAATGTAAAAAGGAAGGAAAAATAAGTTGTATAGGCAAATGAAGATAAGATGCTATCAGAAGAAAAAGGACTATTTTATCTATGAGATGTTTTATATGAACTTGATAGTAGCCCCAAAATGAAAATCTAGATCAGAGACATGAAACATAAAAAGGAGGAAATAGAGGAAAACATCAGAAAACCACCAAATTGAAATAGCAGACAGAAACACAAGAGAAAAGAAACAATGGAGGTATAGAGCAAACAAAAGACAAAATAAGAATGGTAAATTCTCATATATCAGCAATCAACCCAAATGTAAATGGACTTAACTCACAAATCAAAAGGAGACTTCAGGAGACCCACATGATACTCCAAGCAAGTGGTATCCAAAAGAAAGTGGTTCTAGTCATATTTATACCAGACAAAATAGATTTCAAGCCAGAAAAGTGCTAACAAGAGACAAAGATGGATAAAGAGGGAAATCCATCAAGATGGCCTAACGTTTATTAGTATATATATATATATATAACTATTAACAGACCTAACGGAGAAAGAGACAACAACACAATCATAGTAGGAGAATTTAACACCTCACACAAATGGAGAGATTATCCACATACAAAGTCAACAAGGAAACATTGGCCTTAACTGACACATTAGACCAGATAGGCTTAATAAACATTCACAGAAAATTCCTTACTAGTAAATGGTCTATTCAGATTTTCTACCTCTTCCTGATTCAATTTTGATAGGTTTTATGTTTCTAGGAATTTGTTCATTTATTTTAGGTTGTCCAATTTGTCGGTATATAATTGTTCATAGTGGTCTCCTTATGATCTTTTGTATTTCTGTAGTATCAGTTATAATGATTCCTCTTTCATTTCTGATTTTATTTGAGTCCTCTCTTTTTGTTGGTGAGTCTAGCTAAAGGTTTATTCATTTTGTTTATCTTTTCAAAAAGCCAACTCACTCTGAAAAAAAAACAAAACACACATTTACCTTGAATTCATGGCCCAAAGCACTATAACTGCTTAAACGAAATTCTCTAATACATGCATTTTCTTCTTAACACATCACAGTTTTCCTGTGCTTAGGAACACTAGACATCACTTCAGCACTCTGCGTGGGGGCAATTTGAAACAGTGAAATCACCAACAAAAATTCTAAAACCTGACACTTAATAGGCTACAAAAGGCACTTTTTTTACAGTATAAGAGCTGAAACAAGAAGGCAGAGTTTTCGTTGTTTGACCTCCACTGAGAACATGTGCCTGTCAAAATGTTTGCCTCTCAGTGCATGTCAATAGATGACCACAAAAGTGCTGTGAGTATTTCTTGTGGGTTATAAATAAATTTTACTAAGTGAATTTTTGCAAATATAAAATAGGCAAACAATGAGGATTGACTATAGTTAATTTTTACCTATCCACATGATGCTAATGGCTGCTCCCCTGGACAGCAAAGCTCTAACATATTCTCTGCAGAACTCCTATAACAGTTACCTCACCTTCCTGTATTTAAAAAAAAATTAATCCTCACCTGAGGGTATTTTTATTGATTTTAAAGGAAGAGGAAGGAAGGGAGGGAGAGAAACATCAATGTGAAAGGGAAACATTGCTTGGTTGTCTCCTATATGTGCCCCAACCTGGCATTTAACCCACAACCTAGGTGTGTACCCTGACTGGGTATTGAAACCACAAACTTAGGTGCATGGGATGACATTCCAACCACCTGAAACACCTGGCCAGGGCTCACCTCCTTGTATGCTTTGAGACTGAAGGATAATTCTGGGGAAAAAATATCTTTAGTCACAGGTGGATAATAACATTATAGGCACTCTCAATAGTTGGCTGGTTGTTAAAGATTATTAATAAGGTCCTCACCTCATTGATATACTGAATCAAGTCATTAATTTAACTTTGCCTTGAGATGCTTGCTATGATACAGTCACAATCTACTATCATTATCTAGTCCCATCTGGGACTAGATGGGTGTTTGCTATTACAGGTACCAAACACTTGAGAATCACAGTGAAAAGGGACAGTTGGGTGCCGAGTATGACATTCTGTCTGCTCCTTTGTTTCACCCATTTCAGTTCCTTTTCTGTACATTTTTTGGGTTATTTTCTTTATTAAATTACATTTAGTTTTCTTATATTGGGTTACTCTGATGCTAACCTAGTGACAAGAATAGAATTTAATATGTCAGTTTCAATTATGGTTCTTAGTAATAAATGTATTTTAATTATTAAGAAAATGTAGAATAACTTGCAATTTTGATAGCAAACTAAGACTTATACCAGTTTTATGGCACTTCAATCCCTTATTGTGAAATTATAAACAAGTTATTAGGTATAAGATTAATCTCTATGACTTGGAAGAATTCACTAGATTAATTCTCTCCTAAACCCAGAATTTTTAATCTAAGTTATAGTTAGATTACTCTGCTACTGAGTAAAATGGAATTGAGAGCGCTGCTTCAAGTGCTTCCATGTATTATCCTTATCGGGACCTGAGTGGGTGGAATGGCTCATAAAATGTTTCAGGAGCTGATGTAGATAGAAACTTCTAAAAGCACAGTGCTGACAGTTTGGGGGAAACTTGGTTTTCATTCCCCCTTATCGTTTAAATAAACTCCTTTCACTCCAAAACAGCAATTGTGTAAATAAATTACTTTTATATGTGTCAGTTGCAGTGTCAGAAATACACACTAAGATGAGCCTACTGTTTCTTAGGGTAAAGCCAGCTACCAAAAACCTAAAACACAGTATAGTATTTAACAAAGTTATCTTCTTTAAAAAAAAAAAGTCAGGTTTAAAGTTTCAAGAGTTATGTTTTTTGAAAAGAGTTATTATAGAGGTGTCAAGGATCAGTACAAGAAGTTCCCACCAGTAAATGAGTGGATCAATAAACTGTGGTACATTTACACAATGGCATACTATGCAGCAGAAAGAAAGAATGAGCCCGTTCCTACCCTTTGCAACAGCATGGATGGATCTGGAAAGCATTAAGCTAAGTGAAATAAGCCAGGCAGTAAAATACAAATACCATATGATCTCACCTATAAGTGGAACCTAATCAACAGAACAAATAAGCAAGCAAAATATAACCAGAGACATTGAAATAAAGAACTGACAGTAATCAGAGGGAAGTGGGGAGGGGATAATGGGGGCAAGAAGGGGAAGGATGTAGTCAAGGAACATGTATAAAGGACCCATGGGCAAAGCCAAAAGGGGATAGGATTGAGGGTGGGAGGTGGGTGTGGGTGAGGTGGAGAAAAGTGGTGGCGGGAAAATGGAGACAGTTGTACTTAAACAACAATAAAACAATAAGTTAAAAAAGGATTTACTATCATAAAAAAAGGGGGGAAAAAGTGGTGAACTACTTTCTGGTTACTAGTATGAAGAAAGCCCCAGTCATTCTCAGACAGTGGTGAGGAAGAGAAGAGCAAAGGGCAAGGAGGGCAGGTGCATTTAGAATAAAGGTAGTTGATACCCAGTCAAGTTTAAATCACTTTTTTAAGTTTTATTTTTTAAATTTAATCTTTATTATATTTTTTTTTCCAAAACCATTTAGTCCCCTTATACTCCACTGTACCCAGCAATCACCATACTGTTATCCATGTTCATGAGTCCTTTTTCCTTTTCGCTCAATCCTTCCATCCCTTATGTAGGATCACCCAGTCCGCAATGCGCCTCCTCACTGAGTCTGCCTGCGGCTGCCTTGCCCATCAGCTGCAGCCTTGCACACCCCACTCCACAATCCAATGCCTCACTGGGTCCACCAGCCACCACCATGCTGTGAGTCCTCTCTGCCTGGCTGCCTGTCTCCACCCCTCCTACCACTCCGCACCTCCTTCTGGTCTGGATGACATGTCTTCTTTAGCTCCTTCGTTGTTGGACTTCCATACAGTTTGATTTTCTGTCAGTTCTGGTTGTTTGTTTTTTAATTGTTATCCTTTTGGTTGTGCAAGGAGGCACAGTGTGTCTACTTACACCTCCATCTTGGCCAGAAGTCCTTGGTGTTTTGGGATTCTTAGGCTATATTATCAGAAGTGGTATCACTGTGTCACAGGCAGTTCCATTTTTATTTTTTGAAGGAACTTCATACTGTTTTTCATGCAGCTGCACCAGTTTGCATGAGGAACCTCCATATTGTTCTTTATCAGCTTGTAATCCCACTAACAGGGCACAAGTGCTCTCTTTTCACCACATCCTTACCAACACCTGACATCTGTCTCCTTGATGATAGTGGTGTCTTGATAGTGAAGATATTTGGATGTCTTTTTTGGAATATTTTATATTTAGTCTCTGCCAATTTTTAAATCAGATTTTTTGCTTTTGTTATTGAATTGTATGAATTATTTACAAATTTTGGATATTAACCTCTTATGTAATACATGGCTTCTAACATTTTTCATTTCCAGAGGTTGCCTTTCATTATGTTGACTGTTCCTTTTGCAGTGCAGAAGAAACTTTTAAATTTGATGTAGTAAGAACTTGTAGAATTTTTGTCATTTTTGCTTTTCGTGTAATATCCAAAAATAGAATTGCCAAGACCAATGTCCAGGAGCTTCTTTTTTATGTTTGTTTTCTTCTGGGAGTTTTAAGATTATTGGTCTTATGTTTGAGTCTTTGATCCATTTTGATTTAATTTTTGAGTGGCATAAGATAAAGGTCCAATTTTTAAATTTCTCTATGTGTTTCTTCCATTTTTTTCATCATCACTATCTCTTGAAGAGACTATCCTTTCCCCAGTGAATATTCTTGACTCCCTTATCAAATCTTACTTGACCATATATGTGGGATTCAAATTCTAGGCTTTCTATTCTGTTTCACTGATCAGTGTGTTTATCTTTATGCCATTACTGTACTGGTTTAATTACTATAGCTTTGTGGTATAGCTTGAATTATTAGGAAGTATGATACCTCCAGCTTTGCTTTTCTCCACCCTCCCTGACTGCTTTGACTATTTGTGGTCTTTTTGTGGTTATATACAAATTTTAGGATTGTTTCTGTTTATGTGGTGAATGCTACTGGGATTTAGATAGGGAATGTATTCAATGTATAGATGATTTGGGTAGCATAGACATTTTAACAACATTAATATGAAATGCCCCTCCATTTGTTCATGTCTTCTTTGATTTCTTTCAGCAAAGTCTTGTAGTCTTCATTGTACAGATCTTTCACATCCTTGGTTAAATTTAGTCCCAGGTATTTTATTGTTTTTAATGTTATTGTAAATGGGATATTTTTATTGATTTCTTTTTCAGATGTTCCATTGTTACTGTGTAGAAATGCAACTTATTTCTGTGCATTAATTTTATATTCTGCAGAATTATTGAATTCATTTATACCCAAAGAGTTGAGTCTTTGAGATTTTCAATATATAATATTTTATCATCTGCAAATAGCAACAATTTTACTTTGTTCTTTCTGATTTGGATGTCTTTTCTCTCTCTTGCCAGATTTCTATATTTTTTATAATGTTTTATTGATTGATTTTAGAGAGAGGGAGAAGGAGGGAGAGGGGGGAGAGAGAGAGAGAGAGAGGGAAAGAGAAAGAGATCTGTTACTCCACCTATCCATGTATTCATTGGTTGATCATTGGTTGATCCCACATGTGCACCAACCCAGAATTGAACCCACAGTCCTGGCACATTGGGATGATGCTCCAACCAATTGAGCTATCCGGCCAGGCTTGCCTAATTTCTGTAGCTCAGACTTGCCATACTTTGTTAAATAAGAGCAATATCCTTTTTTGTTCTTTTTAGGGAAGGGAAGGGAAGGAGAAAGAGAGGGAGAGAAACAATGTGTGGTTGCCTCTCGTGTACAACCTGGCTGGCAACCCAGGCATGTACCCTAACTGGGAATCGAACTGGTGACCCTTTTGCTCACAGGCCCATGTTCAATCCACTGAGCTATACCAGCCAAGTCTTGTTCTTGATCTTAGAGGGAAAGCTTTAAATTATCCTCCTTTGAGTATATGGTTGTCTATAGGTTTGTCATACATGGCCTTTATTATGCTGAGGTTTTTTCCTTCTATACCCAGTCTGTTGAGATTCTTTTTATCATTAAAGGATGTAGTATTTTGTCAAATGATCTTTCCATATCTATTGAGATGATCATATAATTGTTATCTTTCATTCTATTAATGTGGCATATCACATTTGTTTATTTGCATATTTTGAACCATCCCTGCCTCCCAGGGATAAATCACACTTGGTTATGGTATATAATCCTTTTCATTGATTTTTGAGTTTTGTTTGCTAATATTTTGTTGAGAATTTTGCATCTGTGTTCATTAGGGTTATTGGTATCCGATTTTATTTTCTTGTGTGTCCATATCTGGCTTTGGTATCAGGGTAATTCTGGACTCAGAATGAGCTTGGAAGTGTTCCTACCTCTTCAGTTTCGGGGAAAAGTTTGAAGATGATTAGCATTAATTCTTCTTTATTTTTTTCTTTATTTTTTTATTGTTATTCAAGTACAGTTGTCTTCATTTTCCCCACCACCACTTCCCCCACCCCAGTCATCCCCACCTCCCACCTTCGATCCTACACCCCTTTGGCTTTGTCTGTGTGTCCTTTATACATGTTCCTTGACAACCTTCCCTCTCTCCCCACATTATCTCTTCCCACCTCCCCTGTGGTTACTGTCAGTTTGTCCTTTATTTCAATGTCTGTGGTTATATTTTGCTTGCTTATTTGTTTTGTTGATTAGGTTCCAGTTGTAGGTGAGATCATACATATTTGTCTTTGACTGCCTGGCTTATTATACCATGGTACATTTGCACAATGGAATACTATGCAGCAGAAAGAAAGAAGGAACTCCTACACTTTGTGACAGCATGGATGGATCTGGAGAGCATTATGCTAAGTGAAATAATTCTTCTTTAGATGTTAGGTAGAATTTGCCAGTGATGCCAAATGGTCCTGGGGTTTTCTGTGTTGGGGTTTTCTAGGTTTTTGATTACTCATTGAACCTCCTCATTCATTACTGGTCTGTTTAGACTTTTTATTTCTTTTTGGTTCAGACTTGAAAGGTCATATGATTCTAGAAACTTATCCATTTCTTCTAGGTTATTTGATTTCTTGGCATATACTTGTTCATTATATTCTTTTATGATCATATTTCTATTGTGTCCATTGGAATTTCTCTTCTTTCATTTCTGATTTATAGGTCTTCACTCTTTTTCTTAGTAGTGTTGCTAAAGGTTTGTCAATTTTGTTTATATTTTTTGGAAAACCAGCTTTTATTTCTATTGATCTGTTCTATTTTTTGTCTCTATTATTTCTACTGTGATCTTTATTATGTCCTTCCTTCTGCCTCCTTTAGGCTTAATTTGTTCTTCTTTTTCTAGTTCTTTGAAGGGTAAAATTATATATATATATATTGCTATAAATTTGCATCTCAGAATTGCTTTTGTAGCATCCCATAGATTTTGGTACATTGTATGTCCATTTTCATTTGTTTCAAGTTATTCATTAATTTCTCTTTTGATTTTGTTCTTTGGTACATTGGTTATCCAGGAGTGTGTAGTTTCCACATATCTGTAGATTTTCAGTCTTCCCTCATGTTGTTAATTTCTACTTATTTGTAATTTCCACATATTTGTAGATTTTCCATGTACAAATTAATTTCTACTTTCATACTATGGATAGAAAAAGTACTTGGTATGATTTTGATATTCTTTTAAAAACACTTCACATTTTCTTCAATAAGAGTTTACATTCAATATCATTTTCAAAACTTTACAAAGTGTTTCCTCCAATATTTTCAGTACCCACCTGGCACCACACATGGTTGTTGCAATATTATTGACTTTATACTGTACTGTACATCTTAAATTTATAAAGACTCATTTTATGTCCTTTATATGATCTGTCCTTGAAAGTTCCATGTGCACTTGAAGAAGAAATGTGTATTCGCTGTTGGATGGGGTGTTCTATAGACGTTTTTTAGGTCCATCTTATCTGATGTGTGATTGAGTCTATTATTTTCTTGTTGATTTACCTCTGGATGATCTATCCAGTGTTGAAAAAGGGCTATTAAAGTCCTCTATATTTACTGTATTGTCCATTTTCCCTTCATATTAGTCACTATGTGCTTAATATATTCAGGTGTTTTGATGCTGGGTGCATATACATTTACAATTGGTATATGTTTTTCATTGATGAATCCCTTTTGTCATTATATAGTGATAGACATTCCTAGTATCTTTTTTGGCTTAAAGTATATTTTATCAGGTATAAGCATAGCTAATGTTGCTTTCCTTCACTCTCATGAAATACCTTTTTCCATCCCTTCACTTTGATTTTATGTGCATCCTTAAGGCTCTAGGGAGTCTCCTTTAGGCAGCATATAATTGGGTCTTCTGTTTCATCCATCCATCCACTCTATGTCTTTGGGTGAATTCAACCCATTTACATTGAGAGTAATTCTTGATATATAAGGACTTAAATGTTCCTGGTTGTTTTTCATTTCATTATTTATTTTTCCCTCTGTTTCTACCCACCTTTGCAAATTTGTTATTTTCTGTGGTGATATGATCTATTTCCCCTTTTTTTGTTTTTTGTAGATCTTCTCCAGGCTTTTGCCCTGTGGTTACCATGGGGCTTACATATATAATCCTATAGATAAAGCAGTCTTTTTTAGATGATAGCAACTTATCTTCAATAGCCTCTAAAGGCCCCACCCTTTCACTTCTCCCTTTTATATTACTGATATTACATTTTGCCTTTTTATGTTGTGTACATATTAACAATGTGTCATTCCTCCTACTCTTTACCTTTATACTAGAGTTGAGTGGTTAACATACTATCATATCATAGAGTTACAGTTTTCTATGTCTGACTGTACATTTTTTATCTTTACCAGTATGTTGTGTACTTTTCTATGTTTTCACATCACTAATTAGTGTCTTTTCATTGCAGCTTGAAGAACTCCTTTCACCCTGTTTTACAAGACAGGGCTAGTGGTGGTAAACTCCATCAGCTTTTGCTTTTCTGTGAAAGCCTTTGTTTCTTTTTTCTATCTGAAGAGTAACTTTGCTGGATAAAGCATTCTTGGCTGGCAAAAGTATTCTTTCAATACTTTGAATATGTCACTTCACTCTCTCCTTGCTTGTAGGGTCCTGCTGAAAAATCTGATGGCCTAATGGAGGTTCCTTTTGTAGATTACATTCCCACCACACACCCTCCCCCGCCACTACCTTTAAGATTCTTTATCATGGATTTGTGACAGTTGTATTATAATGTGTCTTGGAGGTCTTGGGTTGAGATAATAGGTTGATCTATTAGCTTTCTGGATTTGTATGTCCAAGTCTTTCCCCAGTTTTGGGAAGTTCTCAGTTACCATTTATTTCCCTTATTTCTCTTTCTGGAACCTGGCTATTTTGATATTTGTCTCTTTGATGGAATGCCATGGCTCATATAGAATTTATTCACTCTTTTTAAATGTTTTTCAGTTCTTTTGTGTTACTTCAAATTTCCTATTCTTCAAGTCACTTATTTTTTCTTCCATTTGGCCTGTCTTGCTACAAATGTTCTCTGCTGCATTGTTCATCTCATTCATTGATTTCTTTGGCTCCACAATTTCTGTGTGGTTCTTTTTGATAATTTCAGTTTCTTTGGAAAATAACTTATTTTATTCATATATTTTACTTCTGATTTCACTGAGTTTCCTTTTCTGAATTTTCTTGTTACTTGTTAGGTTTTCCCCATAACCACTGTTTTGAATTATCAGATCACAATATCCCATGCCTTTGAGCTCAGTTGCTGGACAACTGTCCTTTCTAAGGTGATATTTCCTTAATTTTTCATATTCCTTGTAGTTATATATCAGTACTTTCACATTTGAAGTAGTAGACATATCCTAAACTCTGTGCTCATTGACTTCACTGGATGGGATGTTATGTTCAACGTATTGTTATTTGTGAGTTTTTCCTCTGTGTTTGTGAAGGTGAACCTGCTCCACACTTCTTGTTGTCTGTCATGCATGAATATTTATGCCTTTCTTGTTTCTTACCATTCACAAATTTGTTACTGGTAAGCTTTTTTTTTTGTTTCCTAGAAGATAGAGTTTTAGCTCAAATTTATAGTTTCTTCTTAGCAAACTGACTGTGGCCTGTTTTCTGAGCATACTCCTTGTCCACCAGAGCGCATTCTTGCAGTCATAGTCAAGAGTGTGCTTAAAAAGCCAGTAGCAGAGTGTGGGGAGGTATGGGTTTAGCACTCAACACATTAGGGGTGCCTTTCTATATGGTAGGGACATCTCAAGGGATGGCACTCACAGAGGCTTATGAGTGGACTTTCTGATGAGTACAATCCCATTAAAGCCTTTTGAAATTCTTTCTTTTTAAAAATATATTTTATTTATTCATCTGTAGAGAGAGGAGAAGGGAGGGAGAAAGAATGGGAGGGAAACACCTATCCACTGCCTCTTGTAGTGTGCCAGTCTGCCACGCAGCCATTTGCCCTGATCTGGAATAGACTTGGTGACCTTTTGCTTTGTGGGAAGATGCTCAACCACCTGAGCCACGACTTCATGGAGACTTTTGAAATTCTTATCTGCCTCTTTCCCAAAAGCCTCTCTCCCTCCAGAGGCAGAGCTTCCACTTTAGTACTCAGAGTACTAGTAGAGTGAAGTGGGTTTCTCCAGCTGTCTCCCATTTGCTTAGGGTAGACAGGCATTCACTTGCTGCTTCCATTCTCCTGCAGGACAGATTGCCTCTGCCAGACAAATCACCCAGGTCACTGTTTCTTTGGGGAGAGGAGCAATACTGGGAAAGTTTCTCTTAGTGCCTCCATTGCAACCAAAGTTGTATTTTTATTTCTTTTTCTCCCCCTCCAGTGGTGTGCTGGACTCTCCCTGCAGGAAGACTGGTTTTCAGCAAGTTTTCTCTCATGCATGAGCACCTATGTCAGCACTTACCCAATTTTTGCCTGACACTGGTGAGAGGAGACTAGGTTGTTTCACTGGCTTCGCTGGTTGTGTAGCCTATTTGAGAGGTTTACCTGTCTCTTACCAGCTGCACTAATAAGTGAGATGCTTCCTGGATCCTTTAGAATAAGGTGCCAAGTTCTAAAGGACCCACCAAGGTGCTTTTGTTTGTGTATGAATGTCTAACTCACTGATTAAAAAGGGAGATAAAAAGGAGGAATGTCTTATGCCATTATGTTGTTGACATTATTCCTACATATTTTCTTTTAAAAGCAAATAGTAAAACTAAAGAAAGGTTTACAAACCAAAAATACAATAATACTGACTTTTACATTTATTTATGTAGCTACAATCACCAGCCTTCATATGCCTCTGATTTACTGTTTAGCATTTTTCTTTCAGCTTGAAGGACTCCCTCTAATATTTGTTGTAAGGCAGGCCTATTAGTGAAATACTCCCTCAGTTTATGTTTATCTGAGAATCTCTTCATTTCTCCATCTTTGCAGGATATATAATTCTTTGTTGACATATTTGTCTTCTATCACACTAATTCTGGCCACCATGTTTTCCAGGGTGAAACTGGCTGTTAATCTTGTTGAGGATCTCTTGCTGTGATGAGCTGCTTCACTCTCAAGTGTTTGGCTTTCCATGATCTTTCTTGGTGTGGATTTCTTTGATTTATTGTACTTGGTAGTTGTTGGGCTTCTTTGTTGTATAGATTCATGCTTTTCATAAAATTTGGGAATTTTTTGGTCATTATTTCTTCAGATATTCTCTCCACCCTCTTCTCTCCCTCTTCTTCTGGGACTCTTATTATGCTTATGCTAGTCTCTTTGACGGTGTGTCACAGGTCCCTCAGGCTCTGTTCACTTTTCTTCATGGTTTTTATATGCTTCCCTGATTGGATAATTTTAATTATCCTATAGTCAATTGATGGGTCTGTCTTCTGCTTGCTCAGTCCTCCTGTTGTAACCCTCTAGTAAATTTTTAATTTCAGCTTTAAAATTTGGTTCCTATTGATAATTATAAATCTCTGTTTTTTTT
>PVIA01005028.1:0-73692 GCA_004024845.1 Tonatia bakeri
CCTGCTCCGTGCTCTACCCACCAACCCACAATGCTTTTCCATGTTAGTGAAAGTGTATGTAAGTAGATGGAGAACATAAAATGTTCACCAGGAATCCCCTTGGAATCAGTAAGCCATGTGTTAGGAATAAATAGTTGGTGATCCATTTAGAAAAGAGTTTAAAACCCAAAATGTTCGTTAAGGAATTAGAGATAGTTTCTTAAATGTCTTCAAAGAATGGGTCCTGTTAAATAGGGATTTTCTAACTTCCTTCTTGAGTATAGGAATGCAGTTCATGGTTAGGAACTGTGGTAAAATAACTTTTCTTTATCGAGAAGCCAGAAAAATAAAATTCAGATTAGAGGGTCATAGTCCTGGAGAAAGGGAAAGAAACTAATAAAATTGCATTATTTGGGAAAAATTAGGGATGGCAACCTTGCCAGAAATGAACTTTGGAGACAAAGACTGTCTAAGAGGGATTCTTAGTAATTGGTTGTGCTGCATGTGATTTCAACTCCTATGTTAGTTAGGACGATATTATCTGGTTAAACTGGTAAACCCCAACAGTTCAGTCCTGGACACAATTTCTCAGTTATGTAAAATTCTGTTCTCCACATGGTTCATTCAGGGACTTGGGCTCCTTCTACCTTGTTGGCCTGACACTGCTTAAGGCCTGTGAGGTTTTTGCTTTCAGCTGGTGGAAAGTGAACAAGCCATTGGAAAAGGTACGCCCACTTCTTAAAAACTCATGCTTGGAAATGATATGCATCACTTCCACCCTCACTCCATTGGCAAAAACAAGCCTCATGGCACCTACTGCATGCAAAGGAGCATGTAAAGATTAGGTCCCAAGTAAGATCTGCCAGCCATGAAAAGGAGACCAAGTTTTGGTGCATAGCTAGATACCTTCACATACCCTCCCCTGTTCTTCCTACAAAATCTTCACTGAAGTCCAACTTGCTTCTTAACCCCCTGAGAGGCTGGATCCTTTGGAGAGAATTTGAAGTTCTATGACTAGAGGAGGGTGGGAAGTTCATTCTGTCCAAGGGACCAAGCAACAAAGCTATAGCTGACATCTGGCTTTACACATATGTGTAGAGCACACCCATTGGGCACATCTGTGTGCACATGTTTGTAGCAATTCTTCCAGTTGAACTCAAACTGGAATTCAGAGCCTGGCAATTTCTGGAACTGACTCACTGGACCACCATTCCAGGCTTTCACATCCAGGCTTTCACATCCATGAGTTGCCATGTGACTGTGTAGGGAATTCAATACATAATTTTGACAGAATGAAAGAGAAACTGTTCAAGTTGTCCTATAAAGTGGGTGGAAAGGAGAACAATGAAGAGGATGATATGGGAACTGGCCTTACCAGGCTATGTGGGCAAGTTTCTAACACCCAGAAAGTGAGGACATAAGACCAGAGCTGAAGATGCTGTTTCCATTAAGATTGTGTTTTGCAGCGCCCTGGCTGGCGTAGCTCAGTGGATTGAGCGTGGGCTGCGAACCAGGCATCGCAGGTTCGATTCCCAGTCAGGGCACATGCCTAGGTTGCAGGCCATGTCTCCCAGCAACCGCACATTGATGTTTCTCTCTCTCTCTCCCCCTTCCCTCTCTAAAAATAAATAAATAAAATCTTAAAAAAAAAAAAAAAAGATTGTGTTTTGCAGCCACATGGAAGGACTGCACTTCCTGGATGCTTTTTGTCTAAGCGGAGCCATGTGACTAGTTTTGGCCAGTGAACTGAGAGTAGAAGTTATATATGTCAATTTCAGGCTGAGCATTTAATTCCTGGTGAAGACTCTCCCAGGGCCTCTTTCCTTCCACCACAGTAACCTGCGATATTCAAATGGTAGATACTTCATCTGCATGGGCCCTTGCCTGATTACAAGGAACGATGCACCACTACTGATCTGTAATGGAAATATAGTGAGGGAGCAATTAAGCTTTGTTGTTTGAGCCTCTAGAATCGGGGGTTGCTTCTTATTATAGCATAAACCTAACTGGTTTATCTATAATTGTTAACCTAACTGGACCAGTACAAATATCCTTGTGAGAATGTAGGGTAAAAATGTGCTGTTTTCAAAGCAGGAAGCATAGTACAACACAGAGTAGATAAATGAGCATTCTCCCCATTTTCATATCAGAGCACAGCAACTCTGCAGCAGTAACAAATCAGGGGCAGAGGCCACTATTCCTAGCAGGGTGGGAGGGGAACCATATCTTTGAGAATCAAGAAACAGGTAAAACAATCATCTTTGGACAGGATGGTATGAGCACTACTAATTGAGTGCACTGCCTAAGATAGCTCTACAACTGTTTCCTAGTATGAATTCTAATGAATCCTTATCTGTTTTACTTGTTTCTAGAAACAAAGGCCCAGAAGAGGGAATCCAATTGGCTGAGCAGGGGCCACCTGTCACAGCATGGCCACCAAGGGACCAAGATAGAAGGTCTCCAATTTCTGTAGATGCTGCATTCCAATGCTCCAACATCACACACAGTGAGAGAGTTCTCCAAGACAGGAAGTGGAGCTACATAGTAGAAAGCAAAAATAAAGATGAAAAATAATTCTATAAAGGGATAACATAGGTTTGCGTTGACCTTGGCCATGACCCCTCCCATCCTGCTCTATTTTTTCACAGTTGGAACTCTCAGCTTTAGATTCTCCTACCAAGGGTTTTTCTACAACAGCCTCTGTGACTGAAAGGAGAATTCTGTACTCACAACTCACTGAGGTAACAACACAGAAGATCTTTTGACCAAGAGTTTCATGACTTACCTTAAAGAAAGCTTTGTGAAATGCCCAGTTGGTTAGAACTATGCCAATAGGTAAATGCCTTCTTGCTATGAGGTAGGTGTTCTATGCATCACCCCCCCTTAGTGCCTCCAGTTGCAGGCCAAGCAACTTTAAGTAAGTCAACTTTCTAAGACTTAGATTTTTCACCTGTAAAAAGAGGTTAACAATCCCTGTCTTATAGGGTTATTATGAGAAATAAATGTAATAATGTAAGAAAGTGTCTGACAAAGTGCCTGGCACATAGGAATGTCTCAAATATGATAGTTCATTTATACTCTCTAAAATTTTATAAGCTAGTGAGAAAGACCAGACACATCCTATCTGTGAGCTGAAAAGCAGTCTTAAAATCATGCTATCCAGGGGTTTTAAAAATGGATTCACCTGCACAATTCTCTTTTCCCTTAGCAAATACATAGAAACCCAAAACATAAAACAAACGAGGCCAAACTGTTCTGGCTGAGGTGATGAGAGAGCAGGAGCCTGGCCTGCTGAAAGGATGCATGTCTCTTTACACCCTTCTTCCTGCATCCACGCAGCAGCCCCCCTGCCCCTCCGCAGAACTGGAGGGCTCCATGAAAACAGATAGAAAACCACCATCTACTCAAAACACATTCTACAGATGAGGAAAATGAAGTTCAGAGAAGTAATTTTCTCAAAGGTTCCAGAAGTATCTCCCCTGTTGAAAGTCAGTCAGCCTGATATTTAACAGGTCATCAAGAAAATAACTGGAAAGGCAACAAAGCAAGTATAAGAAAATGCTAATGGTAGAATCAAAGTGGTCAGCATATAGGGGTTCATTGTAAAATTTTTTAATTTGGCACAAGTTGAACTATCAAAGAATATTAGGGAAACCTGGGGAAATCTAACCCTTCATGGTAAAGAGGCCAATCAGGTTTCTAGAAAGTAAAATTGTCTCAGGCTTACAGTTTATCAGCTTAAAGCTGTTTAAATATTTATGTTGCTAAACTATGTGATCCTGCTAAGTTATGTGGGATAGAGTCAGATTTTCCCTTCTCAGGGCACCCAAGGAGACAGTAGAGCACGTGTTGGCTATGGATTCTCTTGGAAGCCAAAACTACCAAGAGAAATGTGAAAACACTTTTAAAAGAGTAAGTTTACAGAAGAAATCACATGAGCATTTAGAAAAGCTACAATTCCCTGAAAAAAAAAAAAAAAGAAAGAAAGAAAGAACCACTGTAGGATCTATAAAAAGTATTTTTATTTGAAGGACAAGAAAAAAATTTATAGATTTGTGTTGATAATTTCTATCTGAAGTGTAATCTTTCCACACACATACACACAGCAGATGCACAAACGGACACAGCCCCACGAGTCGGTGGGGAGAGACCAAGGGCAGAGAGCCAGGCTGAAAGGCCATGCTGGGAGTAGAGAAAAGAATAATGAAACAATGAAGAAAGAAACCAATAATGCTCAACAGCAAATTGTTTTCCTGCCCAAACAACGGATTTCAACAAACAGCTCTTCATTTTTCAAGGGGGAAAATGTAATGGCCCTAAAAATAGATCAAGATTATCCAAACTCTGACTAACAGGAGTCTCTGGAGGAATAGGAAAGGTAAGTAACCTTGAAATTATAATTAAGGAAATAATTGGGAAAACATTTCCCAGATCTATAAAGAGACCTCGGCGGACAAATGATTGGAATTCTCAGGATTCTGGCCAGAAACGTCCCTAATAGGAAAGGCCCAAAGCATGTAATTACAAACAGGGTAAAGAGAAGGACACAGAAAGAAAACAGAATGCCAAGAATAAAGAATAATTAATTGAAAAGAGAGTTAAGGGAATAAGCAAGCAGTGCAGAGGGAAGGAACCAGGGTTTGGAGTGAGCAGACTTCAGTTGGTGTCTGGCTCTGCCACTTTTCAGCCCTGCAGCTTATTTATTCCTTTACCTCATCTATAAAATGGGGCAATTATATCTGCTCTCTATAGTAGTTATGGAGATTGAGTGAGATAACCTACATTGGTGGTTTTCAAACACACTCAGCGACTCCATGAGGGGCTGAAGCTCTGAAAGGAACTCAGGACAGGGGGTGCTTCTCTGCCTAGCTCTCACCCTTCCACTCAGCGAAGTCACTCCAGTTATTTCAGTTTTGCATACTGGTGCTCTTCATAACCCTTTGTTTGTGGAGAATGTTCTGTAGCAGAGAAACAGCTTGAAACTATTGACCAGAATGAATGTATTTCAAAAGCTAGATCATGCAAACCTAATGTATTAGGACCCATTTATTCCTACACTCATCAAATACAGACTGTGGCTAGGGCTGTTCTAAGCACTAAAGACGTAGCAATGAGCAAAATAATGAGGAAGACAGACAGTAAATGTGTAAACTAATAAATATATAACATGTCAATTGCTCCAAAGAAAAACAAAATGAGGTGAAAGGATTGGGTGATTGGGGGTATTTTAACAGGGTGGTTAGTAAAGACCTTGCTGATGGATGTTTGCAGAAGTCTTAAGGGTGGGACTGAGCCATGCAGGCATCTGGTGGCAGAACTTCCAAGCATAGAGAAAAGGAAGGATAACTAGATATGGAGGAGGAGCCATGGGCAAGATCACACAGGGCCTTGCCAACCTTGAAGAGGACTATATATTTCTTTCTGAGGATGATGGGAAGCTACTGGGGGAATGGGTGGGACAGAGGAGGAACATGATCCGAGTTGCATTTTAGATGAACCATTCGAGCTGCTGTGGGGGAGAACAGACTGCAGTGACTCAACAGTGGAAATAAGAGAGCACTTAAGATGCGATGGTAGAGACAGAGGAAGATGCATTTGTGGGGAGCAGTGCAGGGATTCAAGATGTGTTTCAAAATTAAAGAGGCAGGACTTGTTGATGAATTGAGTGTGATGTGAGAATAAGCATAAATGGAGAAGGGGTCCAGCGCCTGTTCTCATCACTTTTCAGAGACTTCTGAAGTCTTTTTTACTTCAGAAGTAAAAATTTTAACCAATTGTACCTAATCAATATAAAAGGATGAAAGTTACCTAAAATAAGTAATTTAAATATTTTACCATGTCATTTTACCATGAGAACTTGAAGGGATAAGAGGTAAAGAAGAAAAAAGTAAGGTATAGCTTCCAAAAGTAAGGTATAGATACAAAAGTATACCAAAATGTAGGGATTAGAAAAAGGAAGGTAAGTTCAGAACATCTCTTATCCAGTCTAAAATTAGAGTTCAAAAAAGAGTTATTGGTTCAAATATATCACAATTAGGAAAAAAAAACACAGAATTTGATTTAGTTAAGTAGGTTTAATTATGAAACAATATTAGTCTGGTAGAAAAAGTTTCCTTCTTATTGCACTTAAATAGAAATAGAAAAGCTCAAAGTATTTAACAAAAATAATATTTATGATGACAGAAAACAAAGAATATTAAATGGAAAAGAAGACAGGTTGAGAGAGAAAAGGATAAATACAACTATTATAACATTAAGTAATAATCAGCTGTATTCAGCTTCTAGTTTTAAATATCATCTACTTAGCAGCCTGGAAATGTCCTTTTCCAACTTTTAATTAAAATGCCTTTCAAAACACAGAAAAAATTAAACTTCATAACTCAGTGAAAAACCAGGACCAATAGTTAACATATTTCTAGATAGAAATGGGGAGATTTCATCCATAAAGCAATTGAACTAGAAGGATTAACACAACTGACCACTCACTTGGGCTGAAAGCAGACCCATATCATTCCTCATTTTCCCATATTTGCTCTGCAGTTCAAGGCATGTATCATCAGAAGCCAGGGCTGCATCCCCTCTCCTGCAGGGATGCTGATTTTTGAGGCCATCAGAGTACAGTTCCTCTCCCTCCAAACTCCACCTTTCCTGATCCAAATCAGAGGCACTTTTCCACATTCAGCCACAATCTGCCACTCCCAGAAAATAACTGGTTTCAGCAGGTGGGCTGGGCTGGTGGGAGTTCAGGAGTACAATCCACACTGGGAGATAAAGTTCTGGGGAAGGAGATATACAGCAAGAGCTCTTGAAGAGCTATTGGAGCAGTATATTCTAGGAGCTGTAGGTAGGGTTCCACTTCCCACACAAGTTAGAACATTAGGTTGTGGGAGTGAAAGGTCCTATCTTGGCTAGCAGAACCTCCCTGGAGTAAACTTTCCATACATCAGAGAGTGGTCTTGGGAGCTGCATTCAGTGAATCTCTGAGAAGGGGTTTTGACCCAGTGCATAAATGAACCCAGTAGGCAATGCACATATCCAACCATCAGCAAGAACCATGGCTAAACAAATCTCCCTTCTGTCAAGGATAAGTAAAGATATACCACCATCCAATAAATAAATAAACAAACAAACAAATAATAGAACACCTAGTGAAACAAAAAAGCAGAACAAATGGGAAAGAATCTCACTGTCTGGACTAAAAGAAGAAGCAAATTACTGAAATAAAGAACAAAATTTTAGAAATTTATTCTCAATAGGCCACATCTGACCTCCATAACCCAGGGGTAGAAAGCCAAAAGAAGAAAATGGACTAAAATAAAACCACAACAAAATAAAAAGGGAAATAAATGAGATAAGGAAAAGTTGCTGAGAAATAGAAAGTGTCATTCGGCAAGAAGCATGGACTAACAGTGCCTCTATGCTACCAGTCTAAGTTCCAAAAGTTGCCAGAAGCCTCACCAGAGCACCAGAGGGCCACTGACTCACATCATAAATATTAGAATATGCTGCCCTTCATGTAAAAAAATCCTCTATCAGTAAGTTAAATATTTTGATATTTTTCTCTGATACTCTAATAATCTAATTATAATCTATCATATTAAAAATCATTAATAATCAGCACCACATTTCTGATAAAGTAGATGCAGTTGGGGAAATGGGAACATATGTACCATAAAATAAAGTTAATTAGACCACGTGGACTGTTAGAGATGGATTGTTTGTGTCCCCCCAGAATCTGTATGTTGATACCTAATCCCCAACATGACAATATTTGAAGACAGGGCCTCCAGTGGGTGATTAGATCATGAGAGCAAAGCCACCATAAATGCATTAGTGTCCTTATAACAGACCTCCATCATGTGAGGTTAGAGTAAAAAGACAGCCATGTAAGAACCAGAAAGTGGCCTCTCACCAGACATCAAATTTGCCTCAATTTTGGACTTCCTAGCATCCAGAACAGTGAGAAATAAACCTCTCTTGTTCATAAGTCAGCTGGTTTCTGGTGTTTGGGGTATGGTATTTTGGTATGGTATTATTCATCAGCCTGAAATGTTTTAAGACATGGAGGTTACTCCATGATTCTGGCCTTATTAGAGTTATGCCCTAAAAAGTTAAGCTAATGAGACTTTCAGCCAAGATGGAAGTGTAGGGAATCATGCTTCACCTTCTCACACAACTACAGAAAAAATTACAACCAGACCTCAAACAATACCCAGAACCACCAGAAAATTGAGCTGTATGGAAATCCGACCACAGGCTTTAAAGAAGTCACATTCAACCAGATGGGTAGGAGAGGCAGACATGCGGAGAGGGGTGGAGAGGCGCAGAGACCCAGTGTGGTGCAGAGAGGCAGTGGAATGGGCAGTCCCACATTCATGTGTGGTAGATAAAAATAGGAGAGATACTTCTGGGAGTGGAGGATCCCAGCCCCAGGCCAGCCCACATTCCAGTGCCAGGATAAAAAATCCCCAGAACTTCTGGCTCTAAAGACTAGTGGGGGTTGGGGTGGCAGAAGAAACTGGATTTTCAGGAGACTCCATTTAAAGGGCCCACATAGACTTAGAACTTATGCAGACCCACGCTCTCTGGGATTCAGCACCAGGACAACACCTGGAAGGGCATCAGTCACATATGAGGAATAAGTGAAAGTGACTGGAAACAGAGTGAGTGTCGGACAAACCTCCAGAGGCCAGACAGCTGCTTGGCCCCTCTCTGAGCTCTTCCCCCACACAGAGCCACAAAGCAGTGAAGCAGGGTGCCCTACTCTGGCAAATACCTAAGACTCTGCCCCACAAAATTTACAGGTGCCTTTCCTACAATGGGCCACCCTACTAAGACAGAGAGTCAAAGAAACTCTCCCTGATACACAGAAACAAACACACGGAGGCTGCCAAATTAAGGAGACAACAAAATATGGCCCAAAATGAAAGAATAGAACAAAACCCCAGAAAGATAACTAAATGAAATGGAGATAACCAATCTAACAGATACAGAGTTCAAAACACTGGTTATTGGGACACTCAAAGAACCCATTGAGTATGGCAATAGCATAAAAAAGACCCAAGCAGAAATGAAGGTTACATTAATTGCAAGTAAAATCTATAGGGAGCCAACAATGGAGGGGACAATGCCAAGATTCAAATCAATAATTTGGAACATAAGGAAGAAATAAGCATTCAATCAGAATAGCAAAAAGAAAAATGAATTAAAAAAATTAAGCTAGACTTCCAGCCAAGATGGAGGTGTACATAGACATATTGTGCCTCCTTGCACAACCAAAATAATGACAACAACAATTTAGAAACAAAAAACAACCAATACTGACAGAAAATTGATCTGTATGGAAGTCTGACAAGCAAGGAGTTAAAGTAGACACATCATCCAGACTGGTAGGAGGGGCAGAGCCAGTTGGCCGGGCAGAGAGGGCTTGAGGCAAAGTGGTGCCTAGGCAGGCGAGGCAGTAGGGGGCAGACCCAGCAAGGCAGCAGATTGTGGAGGGGCGCAGCGCACAAGGCAGCTGGCAGACCAGGTGGTTCCACTTTTGTGTGCAGATAAAACAGGTGAAACTAGGGAGTGAGACAGACCATGCAACCCAGGGTCCCAGAACTCAGAAATAAAGCCTCAAAACACCAACTGAAAACACCTGTGGGGGTTGAGGTGTCAAGAGAAACTCCCAGCCTCACAGGAGAGTTCATTGGAGAGACCCACAGGGTCCTAGAATGTACACAAACCCACCCACATGGGAATCAGCATCAGAAGGGCCCAGTTTGCTTGTGGAGAGTGGGAGAAGTGACTGAAATCCAGCAGAAAGTGGAGCAAGTGCCACAGCTCCCTCTCAGACCCCTTCCCCCCATACAGTGTCACAACCTAGCAACTGGGTTGCCCAGCCCTGGTGAACACCTAAGGCTCCACCCCTTACTATGTAACAGGTGCATCAAGGCAAAAAAAAAAAAAAAGCCTAAATGAAAAAACAGATCAAAACTCCAGAAAAAATACAACTAAGCAACAAAGAGATAGCCAACCTATCAGATGCACAGTTGAAAACACTGGTGATCAGGATGCTCACAGAATTGGTTGAATTTTGTCGCAAATTAGATTTAAAAAAAATGAAGGCTACACTAAGTGAAATAAAGGAAAATGTACAGAGAAACAACAGTGATGGGAAGAAAACTGGGAGTCAAATAAATGGAGTGGACCAGAAGAAAGAAAGAAACATCCAATCAGAAAAGAATGAAGAAAGAACAATTCAAAAAAATGAGGAGAGGCTTAGGAACTTCCAGGACATTTTTAAACATGCCAACACCCAAATTATAGGGATACTAAAAGGAGAAGAGGAAGAGCAACAAGTGGAAAAGTTGTTTGAACAAATAATAAAGGAGAACTCCCCCAATCTGGCAAAGGAGACAGACTTCCAGGAAGTCCAGGAAGCCCAAAGAGTCCCAAAGAAGTTGGACCCAAGGAGGAACACACCAAGGCACATCACAATTACATTACCCAAGATTAAACTTAAGGAGAGAATCCTAAAAGCAGCAAGAGATAAGGAGACAGTTACCTACAAAGGAGTTCCCATGAGACCGTCAGCTGATCTCTCAAAAGAGACCTGAAGGCAAGAAGGGGCTGGAAAGAAGTATTCAAAGTCATGAAAGGTAAGGACCTATATCCAAGGTTGCTCTATCCAGCAAAGCTTTCATTTAGAATGGAAGGGCTAATAAAGTGTTTTCCAGATAAGGTCAAGTTAAAGGAGTTCATCATCACTAAGCCCTTATTATATGAAATGTTAAAGGGACTTATCTAAGAAAAAGAAAATAAAAAATATGAAAAGTCAAAAAATAAAATAAAATTAGGCTAGTATAAGGAGCCTCTGGGACATCTCCAAATGTACCAACATCCAAATCATAGGGATGCTAAAAGGAAAAGAGGAAGAGCAAGAAATTGGAAACTTATTTAAAAAATTAAAGAAAAAAACTTCCCTAAGTTAGTGAAGGAAATAGACATACAAGTCCAGGAAACACAGAGAGTCCCAAACAAGTTGGACCCAAAGAGGACCACACCAAGACACATCATAATTAGAATGCCGAAGGTTAAATATAAAGAGAGAATCTTAAAAACAGCAAGAGAAAAGCAGAGAGTAACCTACAAAGGAGTTCCCATAAGACTGTCAGCTGATTTCTCAAAAGAAACTTTATAAGCAAGAAGGGACTGGCAAGAAGTATTCAAAGTCATGAAAGGCAAGGGCCTACAACCAAGATTACTCTATCTAACAAATCTATCATATAGAATGGAAGGGCAGAAAAAGTGTTACCCAGACAAGGTAAAACTAAAGGAGTTCATCATCACCAACCCATTCTTATGTGAAATTTAAAGGGACTTATTAAAGAAAAAGAAGATCAAAACTATGAACAATAAAATGGCAAAAAATTCACAACTATCAACTGAATCTAAAAAACAAACTAAGCAGACAAACAGAAAGGAACAGAATCATAGATATGGAGATCATTTAGAGGGTTATCAGCTGGGAGGGGGAATGGGAGAAATGGGGGAAAAGGTGCATAATTGGTAGGCACAAAATAGACAGGGAAACATCAAGAATAGTATAGGAGATGGAGAAGCCAAAGAACATACATGCAGAACTCATGGACATGAACTAAGGTGGGGAGATTGCTTGGAGGGAAGAGGGGTACTGGGCAGAAGGGTACAAAGGGGGGAAAATTAGGACAACTATAATAGCATAATCAATAAAATATATTAAAAGAAAAAAGAGTTAAGTTAATGACACTTCCCCAAATTCAGAGAAATGTTTAGGTCCATTTAAGACCGTTAGGATCAGCAACTGCTTTGATTTGAATACATGTGCATTTGTCTTCCTCTTGTTCAAAGTAACTCCCTCTGCAATCAAGGCTTGCCCATCACATTGGTTAAAGGATGTAATAATTGTCCAGGACTTCATCCTGCTCAAGTTGTTTTCATATCCATAATGTCGTTAGAGCTTCACAGCAAGTCAGAGAAGTAGATCAGGTGTCCACCTGTGTCCGTGCTGAAGAGGTAAGTAGCAGAAGGGAAGAGAGCTCTGTGCCTCTCCATGTGGGAGGGAAAGGACGGCAGGTTCTTATCTCGTATCATAACACTTTTCCGCCCTTGCAACCACTGTAAAACCTCAGGACACAGTGTTGGACTCTAGCACCTAGTCATGGAAACCTGAGAAAACAGGCATAGCAAGGACGTCCTCACAAGCGCCTGCCTAAGAAACTTCTAGAATGGCAAGTGCCAAGACTCTTAAAAACAAAGGAACAAAAATATAAGAGATATTAGTGATTTTGGGGAAGGAAGGTATGCAAGGGCCATGGGAGTGTGGTTCTGGGTTATTGGTATGCTCTAATTCTTGGCCTGGGTGCTGGAAAATGGATGCGTTAAAATTGTGACAGTTCATTGCACTGTGTACCCTTATGATTTGTGCACTTTTCTGTACCAAGGTCACGGGTTCGATAAAAATGGAAACATTTTAAAGGCACGAATACCTTTCTAATTCCATGCTTGCCTCATTTCTTCTTGTTTCTAGGTGTTTTGCATTTTTTCTATCCTCTCCTAGGGTGAATCACCCTACTTGTTAAAATTGTACTATAGCAAATGTTGGTAAATGATGTGCCCTGTGGCGGTGATTAAGTCAAATCAAACACATTTGTCACGAAGAGATGGCCTCCAGCTGTTTATCTGGGAAATATAATTGAATACTAATGGGATAAACACTGTAAGTTGCCAGTTTTATTTTCACTAAAGGTATGGGCTAAAATATGAGAGGGTAAATTTCTCTAAGTTTAAAATATAAATAGAATTTTAAAAATACACCATACATCTTCCAAAGAATCTAACACAGGTAATTTTATCATTTCTTCATTTTACTCCTACCAAAGAGGAACAAACAGAAAACATTCTTACTTACATAGTACAATTGGTACTTCATTTTAACCCCAAACTTACTGTTCTTTCTACTAACATAAGAATTTATCCATGCATTTCACATTGCATTCTGCTCAATTTGCACTTCCCAGAAATGCTAATTATATCCCTGCCCTTGAGCCAGAGTCACTATAAATAGCAGTTATCAAGATTTGGACAAAAGTGAAAATGAGTTCTGAAAATTTGTGTTAAATGACTGAAATAGTAGATATGTGGTGTAAAAAGCTATGATATTGCAAATGGAAGTGAAAAGTTTGAATAAAATTGTCTCACTAAAAAAAAGTCCGATGACATTCTATAATACTTAGAAATATCCTAAGCGCTCTTGAATCATGAACTCAAGTCCCACTCCGAGGGCACCTGCTGTCTCAGAGAGACGAAACACACTCCAAACACACCAGTAAACACATAAAGGCACCGAGTACAGCTCCTTTTTATCAAGAGTCTTTTGATTATTTGGTCTACCAAGTTGCAAAGGTACGAAGTTCAGCTTCCATTGTTTTTTTTGTTTGTTTGTTTGTTTGTTTGTTTTTATGAAATCACTGACAAAGAACACTTAAGCAACACACCCAAGTTTCCAAAACTGGAACCCAGGTTGCCAAAATTGTTTTATGACCATCTGTGAAGATAGCTAAAAATTGTGCAGGTCAAGCATTAATGAATTATAAGGGATGCTGGCATGATCAGGGACTATCTGTTGGGCATAGACCTGACCAAGACCCAAGAACCAAAAAGACCAGTGACAGGGGTAGTTGGAGGGGAATGCAGTGGGGGTAAGCAACAAGTAGTCCATGCAGGTAGCAATCAGTATCTGGGAAGTCTGGCAATGGGCATGTAGAAAGGTAGAACCCGGGATGAGGAAAGTCCATCAGCAGGCAATGGGGACCAACTTCCAGAACGGCTACAAGTGTCCTGGAAATAGCAGACCTTCCAGTATTCTAAGACCTTCCATGGTCAGAGATCAAACATTCAGTTGCATGCATGCTCACTTTATCTTTCTCCACTTCTTTTTGCATATGACCTATCACCTCCCACTGTTGAGAAAAGTTTCCCACACACAAGCCAGCACCAGGAAGGGAAAGAAGACAATGAATGATTAACGCTTTCCCCCCATCACCTCTCCTGGGTGACCACTCATCTTTGTCTGTGGGGTCAATATGAGTCTTTTTACTGATCAACAATTTTCAGAGAAACTCCTTGAATTAGAATCAGAGAAACATACCATTAATAGACATTCTTTGCTCTATCAAATCATTTTTATCTTTCCCTTCAAATGCCTTCCCATTCAAAACCCTTTAAATATACACACAAAGGTGGAAAAGTGGGTCGGCACGCATGCTAATGGCATTGCATTCGTTTCTTCTCCAGAACTGCACGCTGACAGAATGCTGTTACACTTTTGTTCTCTTCTGCTCTCTGTTCTGTAGCACGCAGTCGTTACACGCTCACTTGGCAGGCACAGCAGATCCAAAGGGATTACACACTAGCATCTGGAAATGTTCCACTCTCATCACAGACCAAGATCTGCACCCTGCCTCTTCCCTCCTGTGCCAAGCAGGTAAAATAAGAACAGAGGATGCGCATGCACACCCGGAGCAGCCCCATCAGAGGAAGCCAGCAAGCGAACAGTAATCACATGTTTTCATGTTTTCAGAGCTGGTGACTTGCTCTGGAAGTGAAACTTGCAGGTGGCATGTAAGTGAGGAAAGGACTTGGAAAGACTTGGGTGACAGGCTTTTCACATTGTCAAGGGAAACATTTGAATTCTCAAACTCATGAATACTGTGCTAGCATATCATTTCTCTAGAAAATGAGGCCTAACTCCTGACTCTTCATGAGGCAGGGAAACAGAGACTGGGGGGGCAGCCCTCCCACTCTGCGAGGCTGTTAGACTCACTTGTGTCATTGCTCCCACTGTCAGTCTCCTACAGCGTAGGTGACCAATTCTTGCCTCGGCACAGACTTCTCGCAGACTCAGATTCCACAGAGCCATGGAGCTGTGAGGCCACTAGAGAATAATCAAACCTCAACAGTGAAATTGGCACAGGCAAAATATTACCTCCATAGTTTTCAGTCTTTGATGTGCATTGGAACCACATTTGGATGCCTGGGCCTGTAAACCTGTCCAATCAGAATCTCTGAGAAAAGGGCCCAGGCATGCCTTGTTGTTAAAAGCACTGTACTTGAGTTCACTGTGCCTCTCCCCCTATCAGCAATATTTGCTCCTCAGCAAATGTTGGTTTGCAGATTCATTTGTTTTTACATATCACTCTACCATCTGTGATAATGAGTGGCTTCGTAGGAGAGGTTTTCATCACAGAAATAGTCCAGGGGAGGTCATCTAATTATAAATTTGAAGAGAGAGAAAATACAAGGATACCTTGCATTTTTATCTCCATACGAAATCTATTAATGCTATTACCAGTCCTTTCCCACCTCCTCCCAATGCCAGTTGATTCATCAGCAACATGGGAAAGGCAATGATTTTACCAAATCTTGTGTCCAGGTCTCTGCTATTCAAATACATAGAATTTTCCCTAACAAAGGGAGGCCAGATTGCAGGATCCCTGTAAAATATGCACATGTGGGTCCAGGCCAAATGCAAATCATGCCCTGGCCCTGTTTGGAGAGCTGGCTGTAGGCATGTAAAAGAGCCCAAGTCAGGAGTTCAGAGGCCATGGTCTGTTTCTGCCTGTGCCCCTTCGTAGCTTTGGGACTCCAGCAAGTCACCTCTTCTTGGAGCCTCAGGGTCTTCACCAGTGAAACAGGGTTCTAACAAAAGTAGTTGGCTTTTCTTTAAGAGAATACTTACACTTTCCTTTCCTTGTCCCTGCCTTCACCTTGCTCGGTCCTCAGACAGGGGACCTCAGCAAGGAGCATTAGAAGTTTGTAGTTGAGGTATAGCTTTGCACCTGGTTGCTGTTGTTTGTCCTTACTGTGTACCCTCAGTTTCTTGACCTTGTTTCTACCTCTCTGGGAGGCCCTGCCTGGCCCCACCCTCTGCCGTCCTCTGTTGGATTCTTTCCTGCCAACCCCAGGCCTGAGCAGGAAGAGGAACTGAACTTCTCTGGGCCACATCCTGACATTCAGCTTTGATTCCCATGTTCTAGGCTCGCCAGCTGCCCTTCCCTGGAGCCTTTTCTGAGACCTAGACTATCACCTATTCACCCAACCAGTATCCATCTGGAATCTTACCTTTCATTTCTCTTCTGTTTTAGTCCAGACCCTGGACCTATGTCAATTTCAGGCCCCATCTTGGACTGAAGCCATAGACCTGAACCCCAACCTAGTCAATCAGTTGGCTTGTTTCCTATTGTATGGAATTCTTGATGCCAAGAGTCTATGGGACTGTCTGACTAGGTATGTCCCATCTCCTTTCCAGCTACTCCATCTGCCAGTGTTGCCTAGGCAGTAACTAGGGATTTCCCTGCCCTTCTTCCATCTGTTCCTACAGTCCCTGCAGCTGGGTTGATTGCCCCAAAGTCCAACTACTCCAGGAGGTAGGCGTGGTGCCAAGTCCCAACCCCTCTAACCTGGCTCATCACTCAAAACCCAAGTAAATGAAGCCCCACTCCTCATCCTGAGCCTGGTCCTCAAATCTGTTGTCTCCATTCCCTTTGGAAAATATATGTTCTTCTGTGACTTACAGTGATACCCATTCTGTTGCTACCCACACACACACCTAGAGCCTTGGACACTGTTGAACACTCCTGCCTCCATCAAATACTTTATTTCTTTGAAATATTAGTGGGGTTTTTCCTTCCATAACAAGTTATCACAAACTTAGTGTTTTAAACAATATAAATGTATTGTTTTTTTAATAAATAAATGCTGATTATCTGGAGGTCAGAGTCTCACTGGGCTAAAATTAAGGTGTTGGCCAATTGCCTCTGGAGGCTCTAGAGCAAACCCTCACCTATTCCAGCTTCTAGAGGCTGTCCACATTCCTTGGTTTCTATCCCTCCTCCAACTTCAAAGCCAATAATTGCATTAGTCATCCATCATCACATCTCTTGCTCTCACTCTCCTTCCTCCCTCCTTCCTTATAAGGATCCCTGTGGCTACATTTGCCCCGCGTAGAATGATCTCCCCATCTCCAAATGTTAAATTAACTTAATCACATCTGCAAAGTCCCTTTTGCCATATAAGGTAACATATCCTCAGGTTCTGAGTTTAGGATGTGAACATTTCTGGGGACCATGACTTTCTCCCATTCTTTTGCCCTCTCTGACCATCCTGCTTCATTTTCCATCACTGGATCTTTATTCCACAGTAATCCCTTAAACGTTAGTGCTCCTGATTTCACTATGGTCCTATTTCCACTATGTACCTCCCTGGGCATGCTCAGCTATAGTCATGGTTTAGGTCACTCACTAATGAATTCTTAAATAGAGGTATCCAGCCTGATCCTTTCTCATGAGATTCAGACCTATATATCCAACTGTCAGACTCTGGTACTCTACCTGGGTAGATGTCAAGACAATGGTTCCCAGTGAGGGGTGTGCCCCAGAACAATGTCAAGAAGTAGCCAGTATCAAAGCTTCAACAGGGAGACCCCCATGGGTTGTCTTGTCTCTCTTCAATGCAGTGATTTCAGAGACAGGTTCTTTCTTACAGAAGCAATAAGCACAGGCAGAAGGAATAAACACAAACATTTTCAACTTATTAGTCATGCTTTCTTGATGTGTAAGAAGTTACACTTTCCATATCTTTTTCTCCTAGAACCTTATCCATGAGAGAGGGGGAAAAAATAGCTTAAAACTATACGAGGAAGTGGCCAGAAATTGTTTTAGGAATAGTACATGATATATTTTACCTCATTTAATCCCCACAACATGCCAGTGAGGTATTTTTAGTATCAAATGAAGAAAGTTTGGCTTAGGAGGTTAGGTAAGTCACCAAGTTCCTACAGTCAATAAGAGACAGAACCTGGTCTTGACCAAGGTCTGCCTGACACCAATGTCCCTGCTATCAACACTCCAGGTTGAGAGGAACGGGAAGGCCCACAGATAAAGATAAGGATGTGAAAGCAACATCTTCTTCATAAAGCAACACAACCTTTCTGGTGTGATTTTTCTTCCCATGGTCACTTCAGAACTCTGCAGACCTAGACAGAAGCAGCTATGGCTCCCAGATAACTAACACACACTCTACCATTTCCTAGGCTCTAGGGTCAGATTATCCAGACAGCAGCCAGAGTAACAGATTGCCTGGGAGGAACTGCCTGTCCAGTCCCCACAGGGCCTCTCACATCTGTGTGTAATATACAGTGGTCAGAAGAAATTATTGATTCCAGAAGAAGCTGAGGCAAAGGAACAAACACAGCCCAATATTAACTCCATGAGGGAGAAAGCCAAAAGGAGAGCACCACAGGTTCTCTTAGCAATTCTGTGATCAATAGGCTGTTTATTGGCATGCACTACTCTCCTGCTCCTGAATCCCAAGAGTGCAGACATCATTCTGGACTCCGTGGCTCCTGGTCCCTCCTTGCTTCTGCATTTATCCCAAAGGATACAGATTGGATTTTTACCATATGGGGACAATGGTAATCTGTTGAAGGAGGTAATTGAGAGAATGCGACCACCCATTCCAACAAGCTGGACGCCAGCAATCTGAGGTTTCTCTTCCTTCCCCTGTCCTTGGCATGTCCTTTCTGCCCACTATTCCCACAGCAAAAGCTGTTTCAAGGACAAAGCCTTGAGAGAGCAAGGTGACGCTGAGACCATCGGGATGATACACATGACAGAACCCAGTTAAGGCTTTTCCATAAACTGGCTGGTGAGCACAGAGATCTACTTGAACTACAGCCACCCAAGGCAAGTCTTGTAAGTTCCCTTACTTATTAAAACTGCCACCTACCAAGCTGGAGTGGCCTGTTTCTTTCTTCAGTTTCTCCCTACCTTTTGTATATGGGGCCCATTTGTGAAACTACATGATCCCAAAATGGAGCCCTGGAAAGCACAACAGAAGGAGGTATTTCCATCCTGCAACCCTCCAATGCGGAACAGATGTGTGCTCTGTAAATCCCTGTACCCAACCTTTCTCTGCCTATTCATGTCCTCTCCTCCTGTTTATGACTTTCTTTTCCCAAATGTTAAATTAGACGATTCCTTCTGCTACAAAAAAATGTTTTTTAAGAAAAGAGTGAGAGAGAGACACAGAGAGAAAGGAAGGAAGAAGGAGAAGGAAGGAAGTAGGGAAGGAAGGGAGGGGGGGAGGGAGGGAGGGAGAGAAAGACTCCCACCTCCCCTCCACCCCCACCCTGCTTTGGGATAACATGTTTTTTTTCTATTTTTTTTTTTATTATTGTTATTCTATTACAGTTGTCCCATTTCCCCTTTGCTCTCCTCTACTCAGCCTATCCCCGGCTCCCACAGTCAATCCCCACACTCTTGTCCAAGTCCATGGGTCATTCATACATGTTCTTTGACTAGTCCCTTCTCTTCCTTTCCACCATTATCTCCTTCCCCCCTCCCCTCTGTTTGCTGTCAGTTTGTTCCATGTCTCCATGCCTCTGATTCTATTTTACTCTTAGTTTATTTTCTACCCTATGTCAGACCAATGGCCCTTCCAGATCCATGTCTTGGCTCTGAAAGTGGCACTAGAAAACACTTGAGGAAGAATAGGATAATTACAAACATAACCTTAAACATTCTAAGTTCCCTGGAGTAACCTGGTGATACCAGGCTGTTGCACCTGGCATGATGCCTGGCACACAGTAGGTCCCACCAAAAGTGAGCAAGCATGGAAGACAATGGAGGGGAGGCATGAAAGGCTACCGTGTGGATTTAAAGGTAGTCAGTCACATGCTCATTCTATGCCAGGCACTGTGAGATATACTTTACACTCATTATCTCCTTATAGTTCTCAATGGGCCTGTGAGGATAGTTATTTTACACATGAGTGATTGAACACAGGAGGTGAAGGATTCATCATGATCTCTGATGCTTTTCTGCTTCCACCTGACTGTGGGGAGAGCCTGGGTGCCTTGGAAAATCAGGTAGCTGAGTCCTGAGAGAGAAGAGTACTGAGATGGTACCCATGTCTGCTCTTATAAAATCCTAAGTGCACATACTGAAGAGGATTCAGGGGTGATTTCTTTATCCAAACCAATGACGCAATAAGGTCTCCTTTGCCCTGACACTCCAGAAGAAGCTCAAAGGAGTACCGTAATTTCCTCACCAGCTAACTGTAGTCAGTTAATATTTACTGTCATGACCCTTTGGTATTATCATATGTCTTTGGAATGTAGAAAGAACCAATTTCTTACCCTAGAAGATACAATGTTTAAAAGAGTGTTAAAGCACACAAGTCCTTTTCTTTTAGTTTGGTTATTTCATAATTTTTGAATAAGGCCCTACCATAACCAGGCCAGTGCCAGGCACTAAAGATACAATGGGGGGCAAGACAGGTATTCTATCTGCCCTCACAACTTACAGTCTAGCAGTCTTTCCATTTCAGTATGGACACTGGAAATCTAGAAGGAGCCCACAGGGAAGGCAGATGGGAACAAGGTCAAGAAACCATCTGACGAGGTTAGCACAAATATTGGTAATTTTTGAAGCTGGGTGATGAGTAAATGGGGGTTTATCATACTTTTCTCTGTTTTTGAGCATGTTTGAAAACTTCCTTAAGTCATTTAAAGAGTTGGTCATGCTGGAAATGAAGTACTGGTAAATATATCGCGTGTTGCCCAAAAGGCTACTGAATGCTCCTTAAATTGCTTAGCAGTTTCAAAACCAGTGTGTGGTCACGATGAGTCCTCACAGAAGTGGTATGAAGTAGTTAGTGGAAGTAATAACTAACCCTATTCTATGGATGGGGGAAAGAAAGATTAGACTCGCAGAAGCTCAGGGTTTTGGAAGAGATCCAAGAATTCAATTCTCCATCCTAGTGTTCTATTTGATTGTAATCCCATCCACCACAACACATTAAGTCAAAGGCACAAGGAAATAGGTTTGAACTCAATGTGAACAAGAACTTTTTAAAGTCTGAAATGGTGTAGGCATCCCTGAAAATTAGTGAGTTTCTGGCTCTGGAAGTATCAAGCAGAAGGTGGAAGCTTCTCCCACTAGAAATGACTTACAGAGATTTCTACTATCAGTGGGGAAATGGATTAAAAAGCATCAAGGTGGAGCTTTAACTACTAGTTTCCCACGGTGCTAGAGATTTCAGAAGGACGTGTATTTCTTCATTGATTCCTTCCAGGAAGAAAGGGGGAGAGTGGCCACCCAGATAGGACTTTGGTCCCCATTTGTACACTGGGGGAAAAGAACACCAAAACAAAAACAGTTCCAAGTTAATGAGCAGAAACACTCAGATATGCACCTGCTGCATTTATATGCATCATCTCAACCAATTTTCACATAAAAACCTAATAAGAATTATTAGGAAAGTTCACCAATATCAAAAACATGTGATTAGAGACCAAGGCTAAGGTCATCCTACCCTTGTATTCACAGTTACTATGTAAGCTGGCAAAATTGTACAGTGAAGATAGCTGATGGGGAAAAAACTGATTCATTTGAAATACAGTGTTAAAAGAAGGCTCTGTGGTCCTGGACAAGTAAGTCAGTTGTTTAGAGCGTTGTCCCAATATGCAAAGGTTTTGGGTTTGATCCCGAGCTAGGGCACACACAAGATTCAAGCAATGAATGCATAAATAAGTGGAACAACAAATTAATGTATCTCTTCTCTTCTCTTCTCTCTCCCCCCCTCACCCTCCCTCCCTCAAATCAATAAATTAAAAAAGAGGGCTCTGTGGATACCCTAGACCACCATAAAGACAAGCAAGCAAATTAAGCCTGAGGCAAAAATGACATAACTGAAGCTGTCCTACTTCAGGCATGTCATGAGAAGGCAGTGTTCCTAGGAAAAGACAATAATGCTGGGGAAAATAAAGGGCAACAGGAAAAGTGGAAGACCAAATATGAGATGGATTGACTCCATAAAGGAGCCAGGATACTGCACATCACTCACAGGATGGTCAAGAGCAGGAGCCGACTCAAAAGCGCATACATAACACACAGATAGCATAATTATACCAAAACTGAGACATGGAGAAGTAAAGTGACAGCTGACAAAATCCTTGATGAGCATCTCAGTAGTAAACCTTCAGTTTATGGAGAGAGGACACCACTCCCTGGACGGTTTGCCCCCCTCCACTTGTTTAGCATTCTTTAGCACCTGGGGAGACCATCCCCAGACGACAAGGGCACTTAGGGAGTGGGAAGGAAAAACAAAGTCACCTGCAGAGCCAATTAGTGAGTTGAAATTCAACTCCAAAACCTAACTGTTGGTTCTCCCGGCTAGAGCCATGAGCTTTGATCACAGTTACTAATTTGTGAACAGTGCTGACTGGCCTCTGTTCCCCTGCAGAGAAAGGTAAACATTCTTGTGGAAATGCAAACATATCACTAATGGTCTAAAATGGCCCTTAATGGAGGCATAATTTCTTTTGGAAACAAGCCCCCATAAAGGTAAAGGTTGTTTTTTATCGCCTGAATGAACGATCTTTCCGCCTGCAGCCAGATCTCTTTCTCTGGTAGTGACAGCACCCGCAGCGCCGAGCAAGAATGAAATCCTAATTTCCCAGCCAACACTCCTGCTTTCCTGGCTTAAGGAGTCGGCAGCCACCCCCACTGGGGAGGTGAGCGTCGCTGACTATAGTTTTCCTCTGAAAAGTGGGTGGCTAGGTGAGGTTGAGAAGCTATAATTACAGGTGGAGCCGGGAACATCTCGGGTTGTGATATCAGGCACAGCTTTCTCTGCTGAGCGCGCCGCTGAAAGAACCTTTCTCGCACCTTGATCAAAACCGCTGTCAGGGGAATGACCCTGTTATTAAAGGTCGCTCCGCACACCTGGAGGGGAAAAAAGAAAACAAAGGATGAGCTGACTAAAAACACACAAATGAAGTGTAAAGATTCGATTAGAGACTTCAGGAAGGAGAGAGGAAGTGAAATGGGGGAGGGGCTGAACTCTGAAGTTTTCTTTAGTTCTTGCGTGGGTAGGTCAGAGTCTTTGCTTTTCAGCCATTGGTGGTAGAGGTCCGAAGGTTCTAGAAAGATTAGAAACATGGCAGAATGTGTAGTCCTGGCAAGGCCACAGCTCCGTGGCCCACCTGTTACTCATTTCGGTGAAGTAACAGACTAATGGAATAATAAACTAGAAAGCTATTGGCAGCGTGCCTGACCTGGCCTTTAGCAGGTGCACCAAAATCACAAATGACCTCACATGATCCAGTCACTAGGACATTAAGTAGGGTTTGCAACACCAGAGTCATTCCCATAATGGATGGGCCAATGAACTAGGGGCAGTTGCTAGGAGTGTGTCTCAGTCACCAAATAATAACATTATCATGGATCAGTGAATAGCAACCCGGCTGCACATTGGATTCACCTGGGGGCTTCACAAAGCATCAGTGCTCAGACCAATTAAAGCAGAATCTCAGGTGGGCTCAGGCATCCACGTGTCTTTTAAAGTTTCTCCGAATGACTCCAATGTCTAGCCAGAGTGGAACCACTACCATGGAGGAAGCAGGGCTCATGCTTTATCTCCTGGGGAATATCCTCCCAAGACTTTAAGGCACAGCTGAAATGTCACCCCAGGTAAACAGCCATTACTGAAACCTTGGTGAGCGCAAGGTAATAAGCTGAGTGCTCCAGGGGACACATTGGAATAATACAGCCTCTGCCCAGTTTATAAATGCAGTGAGGGAGAAAGTTTGTGTCCAATACAGAGGAGAGCTCAATAAATATTTATGAAATAAAAGAGTGAGTAAGTGAATGTCGTAACAATAATAAAACAAGTGAAATACATGAGAAACAGAGAAGCAAGAATTATGCACAAAGAAGAAATGATCAATGGGATGGGGGTGAGGGGAGACTTTATAAAGGTGGTAGAATTTGAATTGAGCTTGGAAGCATGGGTAGTAATAACATTTAGCATTCGTTCAGAGCTTTAAAGTTGATACATGTTTATACACAGCCACTCATTTAGTGTCTCTCAATAGCCCTTGAAGTTGGCATTTTAATCCCTGCTATAGAGCTGAAGAAAGGTCAAATGCCTTAACCAAGGTCAGGTAGCTATGAGTGAGGGAGTCCAGGATGGCATCTGGAATTCATGGGCCCTCTATGACACTGCTGAAGACTCATGCCGTAAGTCACATAAGGAGAAGGACATTCCAGGCCAAGAAAGCAATATAAGAGAGACACGGGTGTTCGATGCTAAGGGTGTGGTTTATATAAGGAAGGATGGGTACTTCTTAAAAGGCATCTTCCTTTTAGGAAGAGAATCGTGAACACAAGGAGAAGGGCAGGCTGGAGAGCTGACACGTTGATAAAGGTCCCCAGAGACGCCTAAACACTTGGATCAATTGGTTAGCATTTCTATTGAGGGCCTTGTCACATTCTCCAGGACATTCTTCTCGGATGAACTTGTCCCATCCCCCCTCCTCTATGATGAGCTCTTTGGCCGAACACTGGCCATCTTTGTGTTTGAATTTCTCTGAAACTCAGGGCAGATGGAGGTTTTGTGCATCCTATAGTTTGTATAATTCAGGGGGGCCTTCTTTAAGAAAAATAATATAAAATTATAAACACCAAATTAGGTAAAGAGTGAATACTTATTTAGAATGAAGAAAGAACTCACAGCAAAATGCAAATTTTAAAAACTGACAAATATAACAAACCAGAAGAATAATATATACTTGTATTCCTTAACTGCCTGACACACCCCTATAACACTTTTAACCTCCAGTTTGGGGGCTGTACAATCTTTGATTACCTTTTCATGTAATAACCTTTTTGATAGTGAGCATGGTTAACCCAAACTTGTTTTGTATTATGAGTTTTAAAATGTTTATTTTTGCATCACAACTTGTTAATGGTAATGTTTTGTTTATTAAGTTATTTCCTATAATAGCTATAATATTTGGGGACAATTCAAGTTTTCTTATTCAGGAACAAATTTTAACTACCCTTTGACTTGATAGCTCTCATTAACCAGTGTGTCGTAGATTGCAGTGCTTCATTGCAGTGGTTTGGGATGTTTTATGCTATCTTACAGGAAGGAAATTTTATTTTGGCTAAGCTTGGATGAGGCTCAGTCATCTACTCACAATTTGACTTGTCTAATTCTTGGAAGAATTTTCCACAAACTAGATTATCACTCTGTACACTTCAAATCTTGCTTCTTCTCCACTTTCTACTTGCTTCTGTTTCTTGACTCTGTGGGATCCAGTCATATCACTATGTGATTCTGGTCTGGTCTTATACCTCCATGTCATGAGGACAACTAAGTTAAGAGTGTTCCTTGATGCCACAACTAAAGGTACTTAGAAATGCCAGCCAACTACATACATCCCTGCCACCGAATTTAGTTGAAAATGTATGTCACCTCAACTTCCCCTTCAGAAGATAAAAAGAGTGCTAACCATCCCTCCAATGACGTCCAACACAAGTGGAAGGAAATGTGCTATGATGTGATGCGATAAAAGGAAGCTCAGAGCAGGAAGAGATAGTCTTAATTAGTCATACTATTTTAGGTTTACAAATTTAGCAAAAATATACAACCATGCACACAGATTGCCAGGGCTACTCCAATGCCTCAGAAGAGACCCGGGCAGAAGAGGAGTTTGAAGCTTTAGCTTCATTAGCTTCAAAGCAGATTCACCTCTGGACACATCCCCATGCTTCAGAGAGTAAGTTCTGAATGAATGAATGCCTTTTTCTCTTAATGTGGAAGCCCAAGTGGGAGCTGGGATTACAGAACCCTGCAGACAAGTGGGGGAGGGGACCCGCTGAGACTCTCTCCCTTGTTTGTGCCCCAGGGTGCCATGCCCAACTTGAGTGCAGTATTCAAGGAGTAATCTGACACGTGCAGAGCAGGCAGAGTGGACCCCTTACCTCGCTCACCCCAGACAAGTTGCCTCTATTCACCCAAACTAACGTTGTTTTATAGTGCTTTTTCCTTACCTTCTCTTTTCGGCAACCTTCCTATACTGATGTACAAGGAGCTGGAGTCAACTAAAACCTTTTCATTTTCCACACTTGCTAACCAGTTTTCCCCAAAGCTATAACTGAGCGATTTAAAGCACCTGTAATGGTTAATTTTCTGTGTCAACTTGATGGGGCTAAAGGATGCCCAGATAGCTGGTAAAACATTTTTTCTAGGTGCATCTGTGAGGGTGTTTCCAGAAGAGGTTAGTACTTGAGTGGGTAGACTGGGTAAAGAAGATGGCTTTCACCAGTGCAGGTGGGCATCATCCTGTTGAGAGCCTGAACAGAACAAAAAAGAAGAGGAAGTGCAAGTTTGCTCTGTATGCTAGTTCTGAGACCTCTATCTTCTCCTGCCCTTGAAAATCGCTCCGCCTTGTTCTTGGGCCCTTGGACTTGGGCTGAATTACACCACCAGCTTTCCTGATTTTCCAGTTTGCTGCCAACTGATTGCAGAACTTCTTGGCCTGTGCTATTGTGCGAGACAATTACTCTCCTCTGGAGAGGCTTGACTAATACAGTCCAAATGCATAACTCCACAATGATTCCAATTAAATTTCATATGTTTATGTTCAGCCCACACTCTGGCCCCGTAAGGTGGATCTGACTGTCCTGGTGTCACCTAGCATACTGACTGTCACTCTCTTTCCTATAATATCCAAGACACTGACTCTGAAACAGAATGGGATGTGACCCCGAGTGGAGCTCTGCAGCTCATCCACCTGAACCCTCCTCTCTGGAGTGGCATTTACTTATTAACCAACATCTTTGGACTCCAGATGTTCAATCTATGTTTAATTTGTCTGATTGTAATGTCATACCACCCAAATTTCAAGCCCGCAGGGATACCAAATGCCCTGGCAGCATCCACAGATCTTCCATACTTCCACACTCCAACACTTCAGGGATCCACTAAAAAAATGAAGTTGGTTATCAAATGCCTTTTTTCATAGTGAAACTTTTTTCCCTATAGACCATCATTTCTTTTTTCTATAATCTCATGACACTGGATTAAAATCCTATACTTACACAGCACCACCGTAGCTCATCTGACTCCCAGCTCTCCAGACAGCAAGAGTCTGCAGTAGGTAAAAATACATGTTTCAGTGCTGATTGAGGTCGGTGATTCTAGAATGTATGTGTATGCGATTATTCATGTCAGAATAATACATTGTACTTGATATGGGGCTGTACAGTTTCTCTCTTACAACACACTCTTCTACAATCTCATTTAAAAAAACACTAGGTAAAAAGCAGAATTCTGCTTTATGAGAAAGACTAATGAACTCTAATCATTAAGGTCTCATTTAGCCCCAGGATATTTGACTCTGAAAAGCCAGAAAAATTGTACTTCTCATTTGAGCATTCCAAAATCCAAGTCACATGACACCAGGCTACTAAAAGCTGTCACTTCCACATTACAGTAATTCTTAGAACCAGGGGAAAGTTCTGCAAAGCATTAATCCCCAACAACAGCCTCTTATGACTTAGGATGTGTCTAGACAGTCCTTGCCTAGAGTCCAACACTCTGACTACCTTCCAAACAACCACATCATATTGGAGACAGGATGAGATGTTAATCAACGACACGGAAACTGAGTTCAGAATGTGGACAAGTGGCATGGTTTATATTATGGGCAAAACTTCTCGGAGTCCAGACTTGAATTTGACCTCTTACTCTCTGCCTGAAATAAAATGTGCATGATGAGAAGAGTGGAGAAAAATCAATGGAAACAAAGCAAAGATCTGGAAAGCGTGTTTCTTCAGGAGTTAAGAAGATAACCATTCCATGTTCCTCAAAAATAAAAATAAAAATAGACCTACCATATGATCTAGCAATCCCACTTCTAGATAATTATCCAAAAGAGTTGAAATCAGGATCTCAAAGAGATATTGGCACTCCCATGTTCATTGCAGAGTTATTCACAAAAGCCAAGATGTGGAAACAACCTAAATGACCATCAACATATGTATGGATAAAGAAATATATATATATATAATAGAATACTCTTCAGGCTTAAAAAAGAAAGAAATTCTGCAATATGCAATAATATGAATAGACCTGGAATACATCATGCTAAGTGAAACAAGCCAGAGAAAGACAAAAACTCTGCATGATTCCAGCTATATGAGGTATCTAAAATGGTCAAATTTATAGACTCAAAGAGCGCAATGGTCGTGCCAGGGCCGGGATGAGAGGGAAAGGGGAGTTAGTCAGTCAACAGGCACAGAGTTCCGGTTAGGGGAGATGCATGGGCTCTAGAGCTCCGCTGTACACACTGAACCCATAGTCCACAGTGACGTGTTTCCCACTTAAAAATGTGTTAAGAGGGTAGATCTTATGTTCAGCATTCTTACCACAATAAAATAAAATTCCAAAATATAACCAAACTTCAATAGGTATATGAAAAAATAAAAAGAACATAACCATTCCCAGCTTGCTTCTCCTTTAAATGGAAGAAAGCCAGATGGAGGGGGAAAAAAATAAACCCACAGGAATTTAAATCCCAGCTCTGTTGCTTAGCAGTGGCCACTTAGGCAAACTGTTAAGACTTTTGGTTCTGCAACTACGCTTTCAGTAGTAACTCCTACCTTGGTGGGCTTTGCATGAAGTCTCTGGCACTGAATCGAATGGTTCTTAAAGTGTGGTGCCTGGGCCAGCAGATTGGCATCACCCTGGAACTGGTTACTGTTAGTAACACAAATCCTTGGGTGCTTTTCTAGTCCTACTGAATCAGAAACTCTGGAGATGGGGCCCAGGAACCTGTTTCAGTAAGTCCTCCAGGTGATTCTGCTGCATGATGAAACTTGAGACCCTGACCTAATAGTTGGTCAGTAATCATTTAGTGTGTAGATGAAACGTTGCATTGCCCACTTGGTCACGGCACCACCAGCAGTGAATTGGTGCTCTCCACCACTGGGAACATAGTGGTGGAGAATTTGAGACTCCTGTTAAAACAACCTATCATAAGTATCCAAACTGGCAGTTCTTACTTGGGAAGACATTGAGAATGGTCATGTGCAATGGCACCATCATCCAGGGACATGTGGAAGTGGCTGAGTCACCCTGCCTGATTTGATTGTGCTGGAACCCTCTTCTGTGATGAGCAATGTCACAGAGCAGAACACAAACTGATCCAACTCTTCATTCTGATTGCCACACTGCTGATCTAGGGTATGTCTGACTGAACACTCTCTGCTCAGCTCCACCCTTTAAGTTAGGACAGAAAATCAGGTATGTAGTGTGACTAGCAGTCCCAGTTTGTCCAGGAATGAGGGATTTCCCAGGAGATTGGTCTTTCAGTGCTGAAACTGGGGATGTCCTGGGTAAATCGGAACAGTTGGTCTCCCTACAGGAAGGTAGCTCAGAGGGACAGATGTAGGCTGCTCTAAGGTTCTCACCACACCCTTCCTGAGCCCTCTCCAATCCAGAGGACCTTCTCATTATAACCCTGTCTCAGGTTTGATTTCAATACTGTTTCTAGTTCTCTGGACCTGGTAACTATACTTGGCCTCGTTGACATTTGACCATTGGTTTCCCTATTACCCTCTGAGTTGATCCCTGTCTGTGGTTCTTGCCAGTACAGATGGCCTTGCAGAATGTAAACCTGGTCACAGATCATTAGGTCAAGCATCTGTTCTCACTCCCACACATCCACAAGAGGGATATTTTGGCACTCATGGATAAATTGGGGGGTCATGGAGAAGAAGCAATTCATTCAAATTCTTTAAAGGGAGATGCATTCATAATTGACTGTTTTATTTCCAATTAGTAATAAACATCAAGCAGTTTCTTGCCCATCTTACCACACCTCCAAAAGTTTGCCTGTATAGACATTTACACAAACTGACTGTAAAGAAATTGTAAAACATGGGTTTGAGGCTTGAGTTTTGGAGTTGTTGACAAGTTGATATCAACTTGGATTTGGTGGACTCTCTTTACAATAGAGTAACCCTATTGTATGAGCTCATTTGACTATGTTCTCTACCTTGGGTACCATAGGCCCAAAAGAACTTCATGTCCTTATGTGCTAAATGCCACATGAGTAATGTTGACAACTCATGCAACCAGTGTTCATCTGACAGAGATGGTGTTGAGCTGTAATCTAAGAATAGAATAAAGAACTTGGGTACAGCTTGGGATGATGCATGTAAAACTGGCTCCTTCTGGGCACAGACCCTCTGATCTTAGCAAATCCCACAGAATAAAAACTCCCAACAAGAATTGTTAGGAGTGGCTCTCTCCGGGAAGAATCATAAAGCAAAATTCTGGAATCAGGATCTCATCTATCTTTCCCTGAGGCCCTCTGACATATGATAGGATTAAAGAAGAGGATCAAGCAGGGAAACCTGAAGGACAAGGATGGAAGATGCATGGAATTCTGGAGCTGTGATGAGAACAATCAGCAGCCCTCATATTTATAGAGTACTTTGGGGTACATCACAGTCTTGAGCCCACCAACTGGCCTACATTTCTAAGCATTCTTAACCTATAAAAGGACTTTTACAGACATTTTCTCAATGTGACCTCACAACATCTCAAAAACTAACCCTGTGAAACAGAGAAAGGGTCACGATGGTCATTTTTCTGAAGAACCAACTGAGGCAAAGAAGGAACCAGTGACTTACTACCCCAACAGCTAAACAACCATTTATGTTGTTCACAACTTTGTAGGTCAGGAAATCTTGGCTGAAATGCTCCTCTGCTCTGCATGGCACCAGCTGGGAGGCAGGGACTGGAGAACCCACTTCTCAGATGGCTTCTCTAAACACTTAGGTGGTGCACTGGTGCTCCTTGGCCTCTCTCACTCTGCAAGGTGTCACATCCTCCAGGGCCTTTCCACATGGCTTAGGCTTTTCACAGCATGGTGGCTTCATGGTAGACACATTTCTGTAGAGTCACTTCCACTGAATTCTACTTGTTAAGGTGGCTACAGGGTCCAGGCACAGTCAAGGGAGTGGACACTACCCACTCCTTGACTGAACAGGGCAAAGCCACAGTACAGAAAGAGTAGGTGGGACAAGCAATTGTTCTGGCCACCTTTGCAAAAGACCAGAACTTTGGTTTCCAGAATTCTATTCCCTTGTGTTCCCAATAGACCACATTTCTTGATATGGACCAAATGCAAATGATGTACATATACTCACTTTGGCAAAGCATAAGTGTTTTATGCATCCCTTGTATAACATTTTTCCCTAAGAAAACAATTAGAATTGAATGTCATTTTTGGCAATAATAAATTCACAAGTTAGTAGTAACTTCTTTAAACAATAAAGTATATATTCAGAATCAGCTCATTTGGGATTTGTAGTGATTTTTTAAACACATTCGCAAATCAAATTATCAATCCTAACAAAATTGGAAGGGGAATGTTTAATCTACTTAAGAAAATTAGCTCTGAATATTTGGCAATCACTTTATCAGCATCATTTGCATATAAACATTGTGCTTATCAATGATTCTTATCCGGTCATTAAAATAGGCCTTGTACTTGGCTAAGCATTTGCCATAATTTCACAATTTTCACTCACTAGGGCTGGCCACCCTCCAAGATATTCCAATTAAGAGTTTATTACTCTGTCATACTTGCAGAGGACTGCATAGACTTATAGTTAAGTTCGGTCTAGAGGACATATCCCAGGATATGGCTGCTCTGCTTCTGTAGGATATTTTTTGTCTTGTTTTTCTAATGAAAATAATCTATTGATCCTGTTCCTAAGAGGAGCACACAGCTCCAAATCATTACTTCCTGGCAGTAACTAATTTTGAGTCCTCTCTGCTTCACCACACTCCTTAATGACACTTGAATAAATATCTGTTGCAGACTTCTCAGTCCTTCCTGAAGAACAGTATCTTCCAACAGGGAAACAAACATCAATAAAACCAACAAATATTTACGGAGCATAAAACTGTGTGTTGAGCACCAAGCCAGGTGCCCTCAGTTCTCTGTCCTCAGAAACTTCTTCAAAGCAATGGAGACCATACAAAGCCACACTGAGGGTAACTTCTGCTGTCTGGAAAGGACCTCCATCCTGCCATTTCACCTCACCTCCCATCCTCTCAAGGCCTAGGGATGACCATGTGACCCCAAAACAGCCAATGCAGCTTATGGCAGTATGGCCTCACTCAGGGAGATAAATTGATCCACTCCAATTGTCACCAGAATTTGCACTAAAAAGGTTTAGGAGCTTTTGCAACAGGAGTGATAAGCATTGGACCTGAAAGATCACATAGATTTAGGGACTGGGGCAGGCATTTTTTCAGAAAAGGCCCATCTGAAGAAAGAAGATTGGATAAACCAGTAGCATGTGACCACAAAGAAAGACAAAGATAGAAAGAGAAAAAAACCTCAATTATCTTTCTGGTTCCCGGCAGAGCTCCCAAGAGGCTGGTTGTATTTGGATTTTTTTTTCTTGGATTTGGCAGACTCTCTTTACAATAGAATAACCACCTATTATTTTTGAGCTGATTTGACTATGTTCTCTACCTTGGGTGCCACAGGCCCAAAAGAACGTCATGTCCTTCTGTGCTAAATGCCACATGAGTAATGTTGACAACTCATGCAACCAGTGTTCATCTGACAGAGATGGTGTTGAGCTGTAATCTAAGAATAGAACAAGGAACTTGAGTACAGCTTGGGATGATGCATGTAAAACTGGCTCCTTCTGGGCACAGACCCTCTGATCTTAGCAAATCCCACAGAATAAAAACTCCCGACAAGAACTGTTAGGAGTGGCTCTCTCCGGGAAGAAGAACTGAATAGCTGGAAGCCAAGGGTGGGGTAGAAGACAATTTGTGCTACATAAGTTCTGTACTTTTTGGATATTTGTAATATATAGATATTGGAAAAGTAAGTAAGAAATATATTTTTCACAGGCAGAACAGTCTGGCATAAACAAATCAGGGAGCATTACTATGTTTTCCTGAAAACAACATATTGCTCAGGAAAAACATTTTGTTACTTGACCTGGCCACTAGATCTACCACAGTCTGGTTCAAACCAGCCTGTCTAATTCTGATGTCAACTACCCACCTTCCAGAACCCTCCATTCCAGCAACTCTGGTCTCCTAGTAAAAAACTTTCCTTTTAATTATTTTTGCAATAATAATAGTAGTTTTTACACATATATCAATGTAATGAATAAATTTGGGGTCAATAAATAAATATATACATTTTTAAATCAAACATACAATCCAAAAAGAAAAAGTAGTCCTATTTTTTCTGTTTTGAGGTTTTTCTTCTTCATGCACCTCTTCATGCCCCCTCCACCACCCACTGCCCTGGGTTACCCACCTGCTCTTCAGGCCCAGTGCAAGGGCAGATGTTTCCTTCCTACAGCACTCCAGGATTAATCCAGTCACTTTTCTCTCCACTTCTCTAGTACATACAGACCACTCGTCGGGTTTTTATGCCTCTTCAGTTCGTTCACTTTTCCACATCCCCAGCCCAACCTAGGAAACCCCAGCCTATACTTCCTCTTGCTCCTTGTGCTGCTGTGATCTCCACATGCCTCAGACCTGAGCCTTCCCGAGCTACCACAGGGGGGAAGCCAAAAGGAAATAACAGAGTCGTGATAGCACCTCATGTTCAGTAAATGTGGGTGGGATCTGAAGACTCATGGAGAACAAATGGCATGGCTGGGGTACCATTGGAAAGGTCCGGACAATGAATCCACACTCTGCTGGTTGAGAATTCATGGCCAAGTCCATTAACCTTCTGAGCCTCAGTTTCTTTACAATAAAAGTAATAATCTCTACCTCACAAGACTGTTGAGAAGAGTAATGGAGGCAACATAGGTGGAAGAAGAGGCACTGTGTGGTCTGTAGACCTAAAATACACAGTAATTAATTCTTGTTTTCAACTACTGTATTGAGTAGCCACTGGTTCATTATAATGTTATATAACTTCTCGCGGGTAGATTGTGTTTCCCCAGGGACCAGAGACCATGGCCAGCTTCTTCAAATCCCCAAACTTAGTATTATACATAGAAAGTTCCCAGTAAATGTTAATTGACTAATTGAAAGCTATGTCCTGAAAACTTTTATTAACACACACAAAATCAGAAGACCCACATTTTCATTCATTCAGTCACATAAATCATTCACTGTGTTCCTGCAACCTTTTCAAACAGATAGTACAGTCAATTTCCAATTTTCTGTGTCAGTGGGAACAGGAATAGCCTGAATAATGAAACTCACAAATAATCCATACATTTAATTTTAAGAGTTACTTCCAGCCAGCATGAAAATTTCCCATTGTGAATGTCACTGTTCCTTTTGCCCCTCCTTTCTCTCTGGCAGGGGCAGATATTGCCAAGAGGCATCTTCAGGAGGGAGAGGAGAAATCCAGAGTCTAAAGGTTCCATGGGCTGGCTAACCAGCCTCCAAATAAAGAAGCATGGCTCTGCTTCACAGGAGCCACAGCCTGGTGCCTCCACCAGCAAAGGACAAAGTGGAATTGTAGGACTGCCCCTTAAATTCTAATCATAACAACACCCTGAGCCTTGTGGTCACCAGTCACGCATGACCTTTGGCTAAATTCAGCAACACAGAGCTAACTCCTAATTCTGAGAAGCTGGAATGGAGACTCACAGAGCAAATAACACAAGAATCATGCCACACAGCACCATTCAATTAGCAAATATTAGTGACCACACACTATGACATATGCCAGCTATACATATGCAGGTATGTGTGGAGTATGTATTGTGTACACACGTATTATTCATATATACAAAGCAATTACTGTGCCTTTAAAATAGGAAATAGATAAACTCAAAAAGATATAGGTCCCCATTGCATGGGACCACCACTTACCAGAATCTTGAATGTAAATGTCAGTTGGGTCTACTTGTCTCAAATGACTTTCTTTAATGACAGCCAAAAGGCCTCCTATACCACAAGTTTTTCTTACAATGTGACTTCAATACCTTTCCCATGAAGAGTTGGAGTCTAAGTTCCTTTCTCTTGAATTTGGGTACATCTGTTGAGTACAACAGAAGTGACACTATGTGACCTCAAAGGCCACAGCAGTTTCCACCTGTGGGTGATGGAGCTGGTTCATACCAGCTCCCGAGAGCCAACTGTGCACACTTCTTACCAACTCTGTGTTCAGTGGCTTAAAATTGACCGTGGTGGGAGTATTGACACGGTGGAAATCAGCAAACACTATTGAGTACAGATCAGGGCACTTCCACCTAGGGAGCCAATTGTTAAATATCTCCCAGCACACTGCTTCTTCACCTGGTTCCCTTGTGATGCTCACTCTTCCAAGCCAGTCTCCAAGCTCAGAGGAGCCTGAACAGCTGGTGGAGAGGCTCCCATGGAGGGAAACCAAGGCCCCTGTCCTTCAGCCCTCTCTGAGCTCCCAGCTAACAGTCGGCACCCACTTGCCAGCCATATGAGCCATCTGAAGAGTAGACCCTTTAGCCCCCAGTCACGTCCTCCCAGATGATACCATGTGGAGCAAAGATAAGCCTTTCCCAGTGAATCCTGCCTCATTGCAGATTCATGTACAAAATTGCAAATGCATGGGCACCTATTAAGATTTGGCTTGTTCAGCAGGAGTAGTGACCAGACAGGTGCTGGTAGCTTAGTGTGGCATAGCTCTGCCCTGCCTGCATGGGTTCTTTTCCCTTTGGTTGACCAACATCACCCTTTTTTTTTTGGTTCCCACAGTGTTTCACATCCTACCCTAATTTAGACAGACTTGGCTATTTCTCTGTATATGGGGGCTGATATCCTCCCCTCAGAGGATTCTATAATTTCTGTACCTAGCTGCTCGCAGTTCAGCTCACAGCAGCCTGAGCTGGAGCTAGTCTGAGTCTGCTTTCCTAGATATCTCACTCTGGCTATTCCAAATGTGAAAGTACATGCTGGCTGCAAAGCTGAAACTTAGGGAGTTTCACTTTTCTGTACCCACAGCTGTCACCTGGAATGCCTTGTCTCTGGGTGTCGCCAGGCACCTGATACTTCGGACAGAATTAGAAAACATCCTTACTTAGTCCTACCAGAAGAGTTTCCTTCTCTGTCATAATTACTGACTCTACCTCACTCTATTCTATAGCTCACTTTCAGAAAAACACCCTTGTGGCGGCAGGACAGGACTTTCTAACAAGGCATTTCATTCCTGCCCATGTATGGCTACAGGAGGTCTGAAAGACACACAGTGAATGAGATTCTACCCTCCCCTGCAAAGACTGCAGTCTGCTGGGGATATGCGCTGAAGAAACCATGAAAGACTTCTCTCCATCTGGATTTTAAAGTTTGGATATGAATTTACTTGGCAGAAAGATAAAGGGATAGAGAAAGAAATGGGGGGGATGGGGGAGAGAGGAAGGAAGGAAGGAAGGAAGGAAGGAAGGAAGGAAGGGAGGGATACTAATCCTAGGCAGAAGGGAAAATGTGAATGGAGGCATATTTGGCAACAGGCCAAAATTTGGATATACAAGGTAGGGCAAAACTAGGAGGTTTACAGTTGTGAGTACATCAAACAGTTTATTCTTGTATTATTATTTATTAATTATTGTATTGTCTTCTGTATGAACCTGTAAACCTACGCTTGACCCACACTGTACTGGGAGCAAAAGGTACACAGAATTCACAAGATGACTTGGGGTCAGATGAAATGCTAACTCACTCCTTGCACAATGTGGAGTTATTGCAAGTAGGACAAAAATGACATAGTTTCATTTGCATTTTCTAAAATAATGCTCTTGGAGGGAGAGTGGAAAAGAGCTCAAAGGAGGATTTAACTGCCAATCCAAGGAGGCTGATCTGAAGGCTATTTCTAGGCAAGAGGTGATGAGGGCTAAAAATGGCATGGGGACAATTGGAATAGAGAAGAGAAAGTTCTTATGGAATAAAAACCATGACATTGGGTGAGTGCTTGTACCTGGAGGTTAAAAGGATTGGAGTGTATCATGTAGGAGTATAATAACAGCAGTAATGCCAGCAGCAGCAAACACTTGTATGCCATTTATTATGTGCCAGGCATTATTATTTTAAGGAATTTACTATATTAAGTAATTTAATCCTCACATTCAATATTATTATCTCACTTTTACGGATGAACAAATTGAGGCATAGTGAGGTTGAGTCTCTGCCTGCTTTTATCACAAAGCTGGGATAACAAATCCAGCTCTTCATGATTACCCAGCACTGCCCCTCCGGGGACTGACTCTGGGAAGAGGGTGCAGAGGGCAGCCATCCAAACATGAAGTGGTGGGCCTAGGGCCAGAGTGGGGCCAACAGAAATGAGGAGAAGGGGGTGACTCAAAGAGCCTTTAAAGGAAGAAACAGAGCTAAGGAACTGAGTCAGTCTAAGAGGCTGCCAGACTCTGCTTCTTTCTGCAGCCTCAGCCTCTCAACTTTCAGGGCTAATGGTCCCAAAGCTTCCATATAACAGCTGAAGCTCTTGTTGGGCCTCCAGTCAGTTCTGAGCAAGTCAGGGAAGCCATCAGTAAGCTCAGTGCCACCACCCTGAGAACTTAACCTGAGGTCACTCTCCCAGTCCTAGGGCCTTGTATCCCAGCCTCTGTCCTGGGTTCCCCATTGATCCAATCCCACATGGAGGCCTCAAGGAGCAGCTTGCCTTCTTTCCCCTTCCCAGTCCCCCTTCTGCAGAGCCATCTTACAAGTCCCATCCTTGGCTCCAATGACATGCCCTACCATTGCTCCAGGGCCTGCCTCTGCCCCACAGACCTCACACTATTCTGCTGAACCCCACTGCCACAGCTGGCTGCCCCCACATGCCTGCTAATACACAACCCTGATTAATATGTTTTCAGGGCCTTGCCCCTTCTCGAATTGATAATGAGACTGATGGATGCCCTCAGACACTGTGCCTAGAGCTAGGTCAGCTCTCAGCCATGCCTGCTCTATCCTAGTGGCTGCCCTGTCTGCCTCCTGCCCCATCCTGCTGACCCAATGTTGGTAAAAGACATTGGGCCTCTGGATAAAGAAAGCTATGCCAAATGACAGCTACAGGAAGGAGGACAGTGACAGCGGAGGCAGAGTTAGCAGCAATGTTTTAGCCTGAGAGAAGGAGTAATAACACAGGCAGAAGCAAAGTCACTGAAGGGGGTGGGGCTGTTTTGTTTCCTTTCTTCCGGGTGGGTGAGATCCACGACATCACCACTCCTGTGCAGGCAGCTGCGCCCATCAAACCATCTGCATCACACAATGCCAGGGACTCACGCAGGGCTTGCATCTGCTTGGGGGTGGGGATGACTCAAGAGCTGCTACACAGCACTGCTCATTCTAGCACGCCCTTTCCAATGGGGCCAATTTGCTGCTGCACAAAGCCCAGGAGCTGCTTGATCTGAGCCCTTGTGTGGGTCGTTTGTGCTCGCTAATGAGGATCGGTTGTCATTGAAGGCAACCCTGATTTTAATAGCCAAACATAATGTCTGTACGGAATTCTAAGTGAATTTCCACAAAGCCTGAAGACATAGGACACTTTATTTCAAGACATAGCTTCTAACCACATCAAGAAATCTCAAAGCAACCAGGGAACTGGCAGTGAAGGGCTGGGCTTTGTGGCCTCCCATGAGTGGCTGTTTTGGGTATTTCTTAATGGTACCAGGGTTTTGCCCTTAGCAATTGCCATCCCGCATGGAGAATAAATACTCCTGCTATATGGTTTCCCTAGAGCACTGTTTTCTTCCATTCTCATGGGAAAGTTTAACAATGTGTGGCCAATCCCATATTATTCCACACAGCAGAAATCAGCAAGCCAATATTCATTAACAATGAGTAAAGTGACAAAGTGTATGTGCGTATATAAGTGCGGGTAAGTGAATGATAGGTAAATAGATATTGTAGATAGATAGATCACTTGATCAATCAATGAATCAACAGATAAAAATCTCTAATATGTCAGTCCTGACCAGTTAGAAAGGGTGAAATGGAGTCATATTATAATGAATCCAGGACCCCCACACACTGCAACTTATTCAATAACAAAACTAACCTTTGTCAAAGGATCCTCCAGTTATTTCTGGCAGCCCTCAAAGGAGATTCCATGTAATGTCAACAGTCCCTGTGTGATAACCTAATGTGGGTTCCCAGGAGTTTCTTCAGATGCTCCCTAAGTTGCCATTCCTTGGCCTGGCCAAAAGTGCTGGGTGCTGTGCAGACTTTTCCCATCTCCGCATCACTCATGGCCATGCCTGTGCCTGGAGACCAGCACATTCTCCAGATGCCTGCTTCTGAAAGCGTGACCCAGGACCTGGAGCACCGCCCGGGATCTTGTAAAAAGTGCCCAGCCACGCCCTTAGACATTCGTATTTAAGCGCTATGGGGCACCTTTAGCCTGCTTCTTAAGCTTTAAAGTGCTGAGGAATCACAGGGGATCCCAATTAATAGACAGATTTTGATTCTATTAGTTCTGTGGTGGGGCCTGAGATTCTTCATTCATACAAACTACAGGATAGTGCTGATGCCCCAGTCTGTGCTTTGCAAGCATGTGGAGAATGGTCACCCAGCCTCTAGTCTCAGAACCTCCACCCAAAGGCCCCAACCCAAACCCAGTAAAGGGACAGACAGAACAGGAAATATACCAAGTTCTTCCTTTTCTTTTCTCTCCTCCCTGTCCCTCCAGTTCCACATTATAAATGTTCCATAAATATTAAATGCCTGGAATGTGGAAAGAGTGGGCCAGACGTGTAGCAATTGTGTGTTTGGTGGGCTGTGGAATGGTTTGTCTGCATGAGCGTCATCTCAGCCAGCCTTTTCATACCCCCACAACAAATGTAAATATGAAAGAGCTTCTACTGGGGTCAAATTGTGCAAAGGTTAAAATTATGCTTATTTTTCCCCTCAAGATCTTCATGAAGCTTGCAGAAAAATTAAAAGAATGTTTTAAAATTCCTAAAGAGATAAACCATTAGTTGGAAACCAGAAGTTTCAACCTAAACATAATTTGCAATTGGCTGATGTGTAATGAATTTTAGACACAAAATCGGTATGGGTTTCACAGCAGCTCCACTGGGAACTATGCAGAACGTGGAGTTGCCAAAACTCAGCCATCAGTGCTGTTGTTCCTCATGTTTCGTGACCTTAAAGAAAAGTCGAATGTCACCTCCATGCCCACCTCCTGTGTCTCCAATGCATCCTCTCATGCCTGCAGCTCCCTTCTTCCTGGACTTGTACAAAGATCCCCCAATGCCTCTCCCACCTCCAGTCCCCCTCCGCAGTCCACAGTTGACTTTGCACATGCTCAGTGCTCACCATCTCCTGCTCTAATCCAGGGTCTCCCCTAACTCTTTATGGCTCCAGAATGACCCCGAAGCTCCTTAGCCTGACACTCAGAACCCTGTATGCATTAATCCCAAATGATCCCCCCATGCTCCCAAAATCTGCCTCCCTTCTCTGGACATCTGGGACAAGCCTTGAATCCAGACTGGCCTCTTGCCATTTCCCAAATGTCTCTAGTCATTAGCTTATTCAGTTTCCTCCACTGAAGCACCCTCTATCCTCCCATGTCCTACTTTGTTCTTTTGTACCTGTCAGAGACGGGAATCTTTGTTCCAGAAGAGACAGAATGAGTACTGAGAAGCAGGAGCCAGAGTTCTGGAGAGGTGGACTCTGTAACCCAGCGCTCAGACACTGAACGTGCAAGTGTCCTGAACTGACTAAACTTCACAGAGAGTCTTAGAACTTCTTAACAAGACTGTTCAAAGAGGAGCAGGGAAGGCTGAGAGACACCTGAAGATGGACAAGTTGAGTTCCTCTTCCCAAAATGCAAGGGCAATATTCAACTCCATTCGATAAGCTGTAAGGCAGCAGTCTCCAGCCTTTTTAGCACCAGGGACCAGTTTCATGGAAGGCAATTTTTCTACAGATGCAGGGGGTGGGCAATGGGGCTCAGGCAGTAACTCAAGATGAAGCTTCAGCTTTGCTCACTGGCCTACTTCTCACCTCCTGCTGTATGACCCAGTTCCTCACAAGGCACAAGACCAGTACCAGTCAGTGGCCCCTGGTGATTGGAGACCTCTGCTGTAAGGAAAAGGCACTAGCCAACCAGAAGGCAGCACTGGCCCAGAGTTCTGGAGGCTCCCTAATGAGCTAAGCCTTTGGTTACAGGAATTTTGGGAGGTCTATAGGACTGTGGGGAAAAGGCAATGGGAGCCAGCATGGTAGGGAGGACAGGGGCCCTCCAGGGTCTACCTAGTACCTCTTTTTGAAAGCTCCCTTCACTCCCACTCCTAGAACAGAGAATATGCTTTGCTTTTGCCAATTTTCTAATACAGAAAAAAAATTGGAATCCTGCCTCCAAACCCAAGAGGAGTACAAACAAGTGTGCTTATGCTGATCCAGGAAAGATTCTAGAAGAAATGTTTTTTTGAGAATTTAAAAAAGGAAGCAACAAGGATTCATTAAGAACTCGCTGGGCCAACTTAGCCTCACATCTGGTTTTTCCTTTGGATACAAGACACCTTGAGTCAGGACACACATGGATTTTGGTGTCGCTGCCTTGCTCCTTCTCACATCGAAATCCACTTCCTTCCCCCCTGTTCCCCTCTCCCACCGAGTACTCATGACCAGTATTGCCCAGAAGCCAGAGCCTTGCCTCCCAGATCTCAGCATTGGGGCATTGTTACTAATAATCTGCTCCTGACCTCATGCCCAAGTGCAGAAAATTACCATATCCTTTTTGCTTTGGTTCAGGGCAAGGGACCTCAGACCTTGACCTGAACACCTATTACAGCAAGCTGCCTGGTACCCTGGACCCCTTGACTCAGATCTCACCTTGCTTTGCTTTACTTTGTCCTGCTCCCTCCCCAGATTCAGGAGCCCTGACTCTGAACCCTAAATCAAATACTAGGGCTCTGTCAAGTGACAACCCTGAAGCCAACCACCTTCCTACCCATCTGTATCCTCCTCTCAGGGCCCTCGATTTTCATCATCACTGAAGTGCTTGCAGGTTCTTCAAAGTGCAATACCTTTCTCTTACTTCTAAGCCTTTACACTTTGCCCGAAATGCCATGTACCCTACATCTTCTGCTCTCCTGCTTGTTATGCAGGATTTACAGAAAGCACCTTCCCTTATGGTCCATGCCATCATCCAGGTCTAGACTAGGGACTTCTACCTACTACCATAAACTCAATGCCTCTCTTATTACATCCTATGCACTGTATTATATTTGCCTTTTTATGTGTCTTTGTGCTCTCTGAAGTCAGTGACAGAGTCTTAAACATCTCTAAATCTCCAACACTGAGAACAGAGCTGACATAGAAAAGGCATTCAAGTATGTGTAGATTGATGGGTAGAAACTTGTGGGAGTGCAGCATATATTTTGGAAAGCCTAATAAAGACTCCAGGCATTTTTGACAGAATAGTGATGAACTGGGTTTAACAAGATAAGATTTAATTGGAACAAATGTAAGGTTCTGCCCTGAAGTCCAAGAGGCATATGTGCAGGAAGAGGGAACCATGTGTAGTTGCAGTTCATATGAAAAGCCTGGGGAGCCAGAGTTGTCAGGAAGCTCAGCACAGGTCAATAGTGTGACCTGACTGCCCCAAAATGAACACACCGTTAGCCTGCACTAGAAGTATTGATAGTGTTCAGAGGGGAGAGCGGAGGGAATTTCAGGGGAAGAGGGGAAGGGTTTACAGGAACAAGTATAAAGGACACATGGACAAAAACTAGAGGGGGTGGAAATGGGAGGGAATTGGGGAGGGCTGGGTGGTTGGGCTGGGGTGGGAGTAAAAGATAGAAGATTTTACTTCAACAATAATTAAAATAAAATTATTAAATAAATAAATAAATAAAAATAAGTATAGCTTCTAGAATGAGAGATGATATGCACATTCCAGTCAAACATACTGTAGCTCTGGATTCATTCTGAGCTTCACACTTTAGGGGCCAGACTCTAGCAGATTCCGAGTAAAAAGTCCAGGGTGGTGAGGAAACTTCAAGTGAAATCAAATGAGAAACAGGTATAGGATTAGGGGCTGCTTAGCCTTCAGAAAGTATGTAGGTTCATGCTAGTTATCTTTGAACATCCAAAGATGCATGGTTTATTATAAGAAATTACTTTCCCACTAACAGAGCTATCCAAAATGGACAGGTAGGGAGTCACCTCTCAATAGATTCATTTCAAAGTGTAACAGAATCATCTTTTTAAAACACAGATCTGACTGTGTGTCATTCACAGATATACATACACACACAGTTTCTTTGCCCCACACACATCTCCCCTGCTGCTCAGCCCCTACCCAAACCCCTGCTTTAAACCCTTGTAAGGATTCCCAGTGTTCTTAGGACACCAACCCACAACTCTGCGTAGCCTCTCAGGTCCTGCTCCTGATGGCCTCCCTTCCTCCCTATCCTCCTCTCTTACCTGTCCCCTTGCTTCTTCTGCTCCCTTCAGAACTTCCTACCAGGATCTCCTGCCTCAACACTTTTGCCCGGGTAGCGCCCCTCACCTGGTACTCTCCTCCCTCTTCTTTCGCCTCCTGTGCGCTGCACACCTTCCTGATCTTGTTAGGTTCAGGCTCCGCCCCTTCGGAGAGCAGATCATTGCCCTTATTCCTCGTCTTGGCAATCTCAGAATTTTTCATTTGTTCCCTTGTCTCCCCCACCAGACTGTAAGCACTAGAAGGGCAGGGACTGCACCTGAGTTTGCTCACCATCTCACCACCTCCTCAGCACTGAACACACAAGAGGTTAGTTAAATATGAGATGCATGAGCAAATGAATGAAGGGACGAACAGTTCAGATGACTATTTGGACAGATGCTGGGAAGAAATTAAAAATCTCAGGTGAGTCGTTGGAATAAATGCACTTTAAGGTCTTTTTAGTACCAAAATGTCTTATCTCCACTATCAAAAATCCCCTTGTCGTTAAAGAGCCCTCAAACATTAGCCTCTCCTGTTTATCAAGGGGCCTCCTATGAGTCCTCTGCCCCTTTTCTAAATAACTTTTATTGTACTTGCCATATCCGACCTAATTGTAAAGGCATTTGAGCAGTCATTTTAATTTCTCTGCTGGAGGAATTTAGAATCCATCTGGGGAGATGCCACATTCACCTTTGCACCCCTCCCAGCACACCCCAAACTACAACCAGTGCTTGGCACACACCCAAGCCCTAAAAGTAAATGGATAACATGCACTTGACATCTCCTTATGTTTCACTAAGTCTTGTTTTCCAATTAGGGAAGAGTGTTTACACTCCATGTGTCATATAATACAGATGAAATCTCATCGGAAGAAGATTCGTAAATAGCCGTACTCTGCCACATGAAATGGAGTGAGCCGGGGAGACAGTAGCCGCGGGACTCGGAGATCCTAGTGATGAAGGCCTTCTGTTGCAAATCTTTCTGTGCATTTGACCTGTGTATACTTTAATGAATTTTTAAGCTATTCTCCTTCAGGCTGCCAATTATGATCAAGTTTCACTCATCTAAAAATTATAAACAGTAAATTAAGTTGAACATTACCCATTTAATACTTCCCTGTGGACTTTTCATTTTTCCCTCTCCAAATTAAGGAGACCCCACTGAATATCTGTGAATTCACAAGCCATTTACTCAGAAGAGGACAAGAAATTCTAACTTTGTATTTCTAAACTGAACTTAATTTCTACCCCCAGCCCCAGTGTTTCTCTCACACATGGCCTGGTATTGGGATCATGTGGCACTGAAAGCTGAAATTGTTGTCCTGACTCACGGTGAGCTAAATCAGTGCTTCTCCAAGCCTGGTCCCCACACCAGCAGCACCAGCAGCACCAGTGTGCTGGTTAGAAATGCAAATCCTCCGGCCCAGCTCCAGACTGAGGAATCAGAATCAGTAATCTGTGCTCTAACAAGCCTGCCAAGGGATGCTGAAGCATGCTCGAGTGTGAGAACCCTCCAAGGCAGGTTCTTTTCATCCCCAAACATGAAGTCTGGAGGTTAGTGTGACCTCCCAGCTGCAGTGAAAGCTAAGGAAACACCATTAAAGTGGACAGTAACAGGGGAAGCAGGGATGGCGATGGCCGCAGGGTCAGCCAGCCATCAGTTTCTGCCCCAGATCTGTTGCACTTTGCAAGGCCATATCCCTCCGCGAGATGGTGAGCCATTGGGTCCACCACAGCCCTCCCTCAGCCACCTGCCACCCTGATTTAGGAGCCCTGAAGCTTCTGTTGCTTTTGCCTTGCTAATTCAAGGTCACCAGGAGCATAGTGTCCTATCCCCCAGCTTAGACTCTTCTTGCAGCTCATCCTGTCCCACACCATGGATACGCTCCTACAAAGCAGACACCGCTGCTAGTAGGTCCAGGTGCTCACACGAGTCCTGGCAGCCACCTTCCTTTGGCAGTGGAGAATGAGGAGAGGCCAGCACCCCTTTGCTGTCTTGCAAACCATCTTCTCCCCCACCCCAGTGAGAGTCCCCTCTTTCAAAATCTCATCTTGAACAGAAAAAACAAATACTGGTACACTATGTATTCTCCAACATCTGCTGACTTACAACAGGACTGCATCTTAAAAGCCAAGCATCTGAAGCCTTTTTTCTCTGACGTAGTTCTTGAAGCAATGGGAGCCTCAAACACAGTGGTCTGTAGGAGGTGGGAGTGGAGGGAGTGGTTCAGAGGAGAAGACAGAGCCAGGGGGGCGGGGGCACTGACTGCTTGGCAGCATCCCGTCAAATCCAGAATGACTTCCTAAACACTAGTTGCTGTTTTCAAAAGAACATCTTTGGAAGGGAATATTGTACAGATGTTGGAGTGTGTTGGTGGGGGGTGTTGCCCATAATGCTGTGTCTACAAAGTCTAAAATAGCAGGATGCAAAGAAATCACTCTCAATCTCAGTTATTTTGAGAGGAAACCTAGTGGAGTGGAAGGAATAGTAGGATAAAAATTGAAAGAATTGGGTTTCGTATCCAGATCTGTCACTTCCTATCTGGGTAATTGTAGCCAAATCACTTCATCTCTTTGAATCTTGAATTATGTGACCTAAAAAGTGGAATTGGAAACACCTGCTCTGCCTGCCTGGTACACAGTTTCATACCCATTTTACAGATACTGGTTATGAGGATCAAACAAACTGAGGCACACAAAAGTACTTTTTTATTGAGGTGCAATAAACACATACCATTGTATTAGTTACAGGTATACAGCGTAACGATCCAATATCTGTGTGTTGCATAATGATCGCCACCATGAAGTGCAGTTAACCCCTGTCACCAGACATGGAGACTTTTTTTTTTTTCCCTGAGAACTTTAAAGACCTACTGTCTTAGCAACTTTCGAACATGCAATACAGTGTAAACTGTAACCATCAGGCGGCCCGTGACATCCCCAGGACTTACTTATTTCAAAACTGGAAGCGTGTACCTTTTCACCCCCTTCTCCCATTTCTCTCACCCCCAACCCTGGCATGAAAGTAATGTGAAATAAAGCAGTGATTATACAAGTGAAAACTCATAAAATACCATTATTTATCTCGTGAACCAAAGGGACAATAATTGTTTGCTCTAATAGAACCAGTAGGTTTTTTTAAACCAAATTAAATTCCAGTAGTGTTGCTAGACTCTTACCCTATGACTGTCTCCTCAGACTTTTCAAACAGGTTAAGGAAACAAAAGACAAGACGAAAGAATGTTTTCCATGTAACCCAGCAGGTTATTTTAGGTCAAATACATCCTTACTGATTTTCTTCCCGCTTGATCTACCAATTACTGGAAGAGGGATGCTGAAGCTCCAGCTGTAATAGAGGATTTGTCCGCCTCTCCTAGCAGATCTATCAGTTTTTGCCTCACAATTCGGATAGGCTATTAGGTACAAACACCTTTAGGGCTGTTATATCTTCTTGGAGAATTGACAGCATCATTATGCAATGTCCCTCTTTATCTCTGACAATTCTCCTTGTTTTGAAGTCAGCTTTTGTCTGAAATTAACGTAACTTCTCCATACTATGCTGGTGTTAGCATAGTATATCTTTCTCCATGTCTTTACTTTTAATACGAGTCTTTATATTTGAAGTGGGTTTCTCATAAACAATGTATAACTGGGTTTTGCTTTATATTTTAATACACTCTGACATTTTTTGAAATTGGTATATTTAGAACTTTCACATTTTTTCAGCCAGTAAATACCTTTATGTTTAAGGTTCTTGGAACATGTTGCCACATTTTTCTCCCAAAAAGTTTTGACAATCAAGGATACCCATCAGCAATTCAATATAATAAATGCTTACTGTGAGCCCCCTTCCATGGGAATAAATGGTGGGTCCACATGTAAGTCTCCGTTTCATCACATCCTTGCCAGCACTGGATTTTAGTGTTTTTTTTAGACTCAAAAATCTAATAGTCATCTTAGTCTGTATCTCTCTGACAGAAGGAAGGCAAAACTTCCATGCTTGTCTGCTTACCAACTGGAGCATCTCTGTATCGTGCGCACGAATCATCTATTTACCTCTTGAGGTGTAGACATTAACCTCACCTACTTGGATTCATTCTTTATGTAGAATAGATAGTTGCCTTTTGTCATTTATGTGTCAGAGACTTTGGGAGCCAAATGAGATCTGGAGCTTATTAGGTCTAAACCCCTTCTTGGTTGGTTGAATGATGATCCCCCCCAAAAAAAAATATGTCCATGACCTAACTCCCAGAACCTCTATTTGGAAGGTTCTTTGCAGATTTCATCAAGTTAAGGTAGACCATTCACATTTAGAGTAATCCTTGATATATTGGATTAATTTCTACCATGTCTGTAACTGTTTTACTGTTTGTTACTTTTGTTCTTTGGGGTTCCCCTCTCGTTCTGCCTTCTGTGGTTTTAACTATGCATTTTGTATGATTCCATCTTATCTCATCTCCTAGCATATCAATCAGGCTTCTTTTTTAAAACTTTTACTGGTTGCTTTGGAGTTTCCAATATACATTTTTAACTAATCTAAGTGCACCTTCAAATTACACTACACCATCTCACATGTAGTACAGATAGCCTATAACAAAGTAGATCCAATTTCTGCCTCCCCTTTTAATACTGCTAGTGTTCATTTCACTTCTGTTTATGCTGTGATCACCCAATACAGGGGTTCCCACTCTCAGGCAAGTCCACAATCAGCTACTTTAAGCATGTCTACTAGTTTTTGGCCCCAGTGGCTTAATTTCAGGTTCAGATAAACAGACCTGGGCTGTGACTCTTGGGATTTGCCTGTCTGTCCAGATTTGAAAGTGGCAGTTTGCCTGACAACAAGTTTTCTGGGGGGAGTTGCGGGTGAGGCAGGCCAAGTGGGTCTAGGAAAAGTAATTCATTTTCATTTTGTTCCACTTCTGTTGTTGTTGCTGCTAAGGATGGGAGTGATGATTTCCATGCCCTTCCCATGTCAGAGCTGAGACCAAAACGAGTCCAGAGGATTATTTTACATCATGGAGATTATATTCATGTTTGCTGATTTGCTAAAGTATCCAGCCTCACAGCTCAGTCATGTTCTATCCAGCTGACCAGTTCTGGACTAAAGAGAGACCACTCAATTGTCCAATTTGACTCCAGGACCCCATTGTTCACAGCGTCGCTTGTGCAAAGCAAGAACAGTTGCGTCCCTGCCCTGTGCTAGCTTACAGTCTTAGTGACACTGGTGCAATTGTTTCAAGAAGTGTTTGCTGCTTTTTGGTTCAGGAACCTCAGCTACTTACTGTAAGCAAGGACTGGAGTTTATAAGCTCCTTTCCCAGATAATCCACTTTCATTATACTCTCATCCACCCAACGCTCACTAGACTTAACCTGCTCTGTCCAAAAATTGCTTTTAATCAAGATTTGATTATAATATTCACTTTTAAAAATACTCTAGCAAATTGTCGGTTTTAAAAAGAAGAATTCTGATTTCTTCAGAACGCTGTCAATCTTATTGGCAGTGCCACACAATGAGAACTGATGCTTGCGTTGATGATCATGCAATCCTACAAGATTCTAGAGAGCTTTTGAATCATCCAAGAGAGATTAAATTACATTCAGTAATGTTTTAGTGGTAAGTGCATTTTATGCTGTATTCCACATCAACAGAATCTGATTATTCATATGAGGCACAAGGTGACTCTCTTCTTGCCTAGAAGACAATCTTTTTATTTCCATTTGAATTACAAAGGTTTGCTAAACATCTGCCATACACCCCAACCCTGGTACACACTGGGAGGCATGTTCTATTTATTGCAGAGTTCACAATTTCATGGTTAAAGAAAAACAAACAAGCATGCAAACTAATAAAGAAAATGGACAATACACACATGACCCCAGCACCCAGCACATGTGAAAGTTGACTGAACGAGTGTTTGCTCGATGACCTGTAGACAGAGTATTATATAGGTACAGAAACATGAGAAACCAGACGCTAACACAGGGAGGAGATGGCTGAGACCAGTTACGGAGGATTCTGAATTCTCTGGCAGTCACTAATGTGGAGGAAAGTATGCTATCCAAAAGGAAAGTGAGGAGAATTTTCAGAGAATGGAAATAAGGCTGGTATTTCTGGAATGCGTGGGTGGAAATGATGCTGGAAAAGCAAATTACAAAGGCCTTGAGTGTCATGAGGAAACTGTCAGACAACCAGCTGGGGGTGCTGGTAGGTGGGGCTGAAGTGCCCAGTAATGCCATGGGCCAAAGGGATATGGGCAATAGACCAAATATGTCTCTTACATCAGCTAAATGAGAACCAGGGTTTGGACAGGGCAGCAGAGCAAAGAGGAAGAAGAGACTCTGGAAGACATAGATGTGCGGTCTCAAGGAGCATAGTGAACCTCAACTCCATTTGAGGAGTTTGTACATTCACATGAATCTAGGAACTAGAGTTGGGCAGCTGTAAAACCCTCGGGAGTATGTTAGGCACACATGCACACACGATGTGTGCACATGATAGGTGTGAAGTCTACAGCTGAGTCAGTGCCCAAGTCCAATATGCATGTGCTTGCATTTTCCCCAATCCCCACAGTCCTTGCCTCATCCACAGGACTGCTTCTCATTGCTGACTTGCTGATCAACAATGCATTAGGACCTGACTTGCTTTCATCAGTTCAAGCTGCTATAACACAATACCATAGACTGAGTGGCTCCAACAACAGGTATATATTTCTCACTGCTCTAGAGGCTGGGAAGTCCAAGGCCAAGGTGTCCACAGATCCAGTGTCTAGTGAGGATACAGTTTCTTATTTGTAAAAGGCCATCTTTTCTCTATTCTCACAAGGCAGAGACAGAGCTCTTGTCTCTTTCTCTTCTTAAAAGGCATTAATCCCATAATGAGGGCTCACCCTCAAGACCTCCTTTAACCCTAATCTTACCTTCCAAAGGCCCTACCTCCAAATACCATCACACTGGGGACTAGGGTTTCAACAAGTGAATAGGGGAAGACACACACATTCAGTCCATAACAAGACCTCTCCTTGAACTCCAGCCACCTTGTCTGGGGTCTGCCGTCCTTGCCAAACTCTTGCCAGACCCATATTTCTGAGGTAAGGACTCTGCCCTGAAAGCCTCAGTGCTGTCTAGACTCCTGCCTGGTGGGATAAATCATTCATAACCAAAGCCCTGCCACTCACCCAACTTTGAGAAATGTCACTCTCCAGGGATTCACACTGAAGCCCATAGCCCTGCATTTAGAAATCTTTTTTGACAACAGCTGGATGGACAGGAGTCAGAGTTTACTCCTGTCCCCTGGGCTCTGTCATTTGAACAGCAGGCTCTCCTTTCCCCTGTCTCCATACCCTTGAGGGACCAGCCCTGAAGATGTGTTCATTCATCCCACCCCTGTCCCTCCACAGTCACCTCTGCATCTCTCTCTACTTTGTTCTATTCTGCCAAAGAGCCAGTTTTTGTGAACTTACTCATCACCTGTCACATGCCAGGCACTGCTGGGGATTCAAGGCTGAGTGAGAGAGCACACCTTATAGGTACCCCTCAAACTAGAAACCTGTCATCTGGAAAAGGCAGGTGTGTGCACACAACAGAGCTTTCTTAATGGAAGACTACTTGCATGCAGGTTCACCGCTGACTGTGCAGCTGGAGCTGAGCAATTGAGCCAGCATCCTTACCCAGCAAAAAAAATAACAAGTAAAAGCTTTTCTACCACCCAGGATTGTGAGGACAAATGAGGCAAAAAACCAGACCTTGGCTTAATGATCCCTAGCTCATTAATGGTTCCAAGTGACACAACGTGGCATGACAGCAGGGTCCAGCTTCCGAGCGCCTGGGATCTGAGGACAGCACACTGGCAGGAGGCAGCTTTCCCGTGGTGAGACTCTGGTGAAGCATTTGCAGCATCCAAGAGCTCTTAAAATGCTCTGTTTGAGGAGGTGCCAGGCCTTATCTCAAGAGCCATGTGCTTGGCACTAAGTCTGGGGAGGCTGATTCATAAGGAACACTTGAGAGTCCTGGACAGGGCGCTTATAGACCTAGAAAACCCTACACGCTCTTTTAATGTTTTTCTTTTCCCCTGAGAAAAGTAGGAGCTAAGAGATTTATGGAGCCTCAGCCAGGCCTCCTCCCTGATGGCCACTCTGGTGGGCATTCCCACTGGTTCTGATGCAGCCCTTGTCCCCAGCCGCAGCCAAGCAGCAAAAGTCCAAGGCTCATGAGGGGAAGGCAGCCAGCTGCCAGGCTCCCTTGCCTGGAGAGAAAAAGGGCATTTCCCCTGAACATGCAGGCAGGTGTTAGCTAGAAGTTTATTGTGGTTTCTAAAGCCACAACAATAACCAGAGCACCCTGTGTGCTTCAAATGTGCAATTCAGCCAGCCTCCATTCCCTTGTTAAACCAGCCCAGCCCAGCCCTGCTTCTAGGGCCTTGAACTGGCTCTGTGTGCTTCTTAAGGTACTAGATATCCCCGCTGCTGCCCCAGCCAGGAACAATATCGGGTCACATTTGCCTAAAGAACCCAACACAAACCTGGTCTGTGAATGCTACCCTCCCTTCAAGATGTTGCTGTGGCAATAATGTCAAGGATGCAGAGAAGGCTCCTCCACCAAAGAACTACATGGAGCTTCTTCAACTCTAGCAGCAACTATGCTGATAATGCCGGACACTGTTCTAAGCATGTGAATGTCATAACCCATTTAGTTCTCCCAACCACCTATGAGGGATGTTGGATTACCCTGCTCCCTTCACAGATATGGGAACTGAAGCACTGATTGGTTCTGGTCTTGCCCAATGTCACACAGCTAGGGGAGAGTGGGACAGGATTCAACACCAGCACACGTTCCAGTAGGCATCCCTCTGCTCTTCTTCCATCACCACTCAGCCCTCTGTCCCCTGGCTCCAAGAAAGTGATTCCCAGGGCCCTCCCCTTGGCTCCCAGCTGGTATGGGGCAGATCTTCAGAGGCCTTACAAGTCCCCCCACTGAGCACACAGAGGCTCTGGTATGAAAGGGATTATGTTAAGCATAATTTGTTAGATTACCCATTTTTTCCTTTCAGCACATTTCTCATTTCAATCATTCCTTTTCCTTTCCAGACTCCAGGAGCCAGAAATACACACACACAGTCTTTGCATTGATGTAAATAACCATGGGCTTATTGAATCCATCTGCTCGGACTATGGCTAAAATCACAGTTCTGCAGTGCTTTACACCAAGCAACCCTAGGGCATCAGGAAGTTTAGCTCCTGCCCTGCCAGGGCAGGTTTGTCTTGCTTCCTTCAAGAAGAATCCTCACTACTGAGTGTTTATTTTCTTGGTGTCCTCAGACCTCAAATTCTATATGTTTCTCCCCACTATCACATATTTTCCTCTTCTATCCCCTGGCACTCCCAAAAGCTGCCTCTACCCTCCCAGCCCCACAGACTGCCTTGCTCCATTATTCCATCCTAGGACAAAAGGTTTGAAGGCAGACAGAGCCAGTGGGTGCAAACTGTGGCCACAGCCCACAGTGCCCACCAGCCCCACCCAGCCCCCATGCAGCTGTCTCATTCTTCCCCTCCTTGAACTGGGGACTCCCTTTTTTCTTTTTTAATAAAAATAAAAGTAACAGCTAAACATATCAGACACATGTTCTGTGCTAGGTATTGTTATAAGCCTATGCAAGTACAGTCATGTGCTACATGATGACATTTCAGTTAATGATGGACAGTATATACTATGGTGCTGCCATAATATTATAATGAAGGTGAACATTTCTATGGCTCAGTGACCTCATAGCCATTGTAACATCATGGTGCAATGCCTCACTCACATGTTTGTGGAGATGCTGGTGTAAACAAAGCTATTGCACTGCCAATTGTATAATAGCATAGCACATACAATTATGTACAGTACACAATGCTTAATAATGACAACAGATGATTATGTTACTGCTTATGTATTTGCTATATTATATTTTTGTTGTTGTTTTCCAGTGTACTCTCTCTATTTATTAAAAAGCAAGTTTGCTGTAAAACAGCATGCCATGGTACACTGGCAGAGGCTGCATGTCTTGTGTTATTGCATCTCTTGATTGCATCATTTTCTCCTGTGCTTTATTTAATCTCGTGTTGTTTTGTACAGAAACACAGTGTGCAGGTTTGTAGCCTGGGAGCCATGGGCTATACCATAGAGCCTAGGTGGGTAGTAGGCTATACCATCCAGGTTTGCAGAAGTGTGCTTTGTAATATTTAGACAACGATGCTTTTCTCAGAACATATCCCCATCATTAAGAGGTACATGACTATATCATTGTGTTTTATTCTCACAGCCACCCAGGAAACTGATGCACAGAGGTGAAATAATACGTCCAAGATCATACAACTAGTAGGAGGTAGAACCAAGATATGAACCTTAGAAATCTGGCTTTAGGGTAGGGATTCTTAACTACTATAAAAAACTAAGCTCTCCTAGCCCCATAGGTCTGAAAGCTCTGGGGGTCAGAACCCAGGCCTTCTGCTGTGGATGATTAGTCTTTTGTCATCCAATTGAGTTGTTCTTTATTTTCTGGGTTTTGTTTTGCTTAGTTATATTTTGTTTGTTTTGTATCTTCCCCTTACTTCCTGTGTCCCCTGAGTATCACTCATTAGTTGAGTATTTAATATATTCCATGGGTATATCCTCAATTCCTCTTCTTTCTCTCTCTTCTACCCTGCCCATCCAGTCAATAACCAAGTCCTCTGGATTCTTTTATTTCAGAAATATTTAAAGAGCACTTCCTATGTGCCAAGCACACAGTAGGTGAACAAGGTGGATGGAGTCACTATGCATGAACCAGCTCCTTGGTGATAGGCATGCACTCCACAGTCTGATACCCACTGGCCTAGGTGATAGCTACTAGACTACTGGGTTCACTCTGTCCTACCACCAGGACCCACAATGCCAATCCTACCACAAGATCTCCATGTTCAGATCCTACCCATCTTAAGGCCCATCTCAGTGGTCCCTCTGTAATACCTACTACAATGCTGCCTTCCTCTCAGCCCAGCTGAGATCAGTCTCTCTCCTCTTTAGGATCAATCTCTGAATCCTCTTCAGAGTTCCCTCCAAGGATCTCAGTGTCTTTCACTGCATTGGCTACTTTCTATCTTGTATTATTGTTATGTATGTGCCAATCTTATTGCCATTATTAGATTGAAAACATCTTAAAGGGCTCTCTCTTAATCAGCTGACCAGATATTTTAAGCACAGCAGCCAAAGCAATCCTTAAAAAATCTAAGACTCAGTATGTCATTCTTCTGTTCAAAACCCTCAAGTGGCTCCCCATGTCACTGGGAATAAAAGGCAAAGTTCTGGTGATGCTCTATAAGGCCCTGTGTGGTTTGACCCCCTTTACTTTTGTGGCCTGTCCTTGTACAACTCGACCTCTTACTCCCTCCACTACAGACACATGGCCTTCTTGCTAGACTTCAAGCATACCAAGCACACCTCAGCCACAGGGACTTTGCACTGGCTGTTGGATCTACCTAAATGCCCTTCCCCCACATAGCAGAGAGATCTTCCCCAGAGAACCTATCAACCAAGGGACCTGTGAGAGGGCCAAGAAGCAAGCCCAGACCTCCTGCTCAAGTTTAGGTAAACCTCACATGTTCATCTTCCCCTCTTGCTTCAGCAAGTCTTCTCTGGATGCACTTTCTCTCCCGTCCATGCTCTGCAATGGCTGCCACATCATCTTGATGGAAGAGGAAACCAACCAGCCATACCCTCTCTGGGAACCCCACTTACTTTCCAACTTGGAGGTTCACTCAGACAGGAATTTCCTACACAAACCTAGGGAGGGATGAGTGGGCCCAGCTATAGGATAAAATGTACCTTGACCCCATGTGGGATATGGGAGGCTAAAGAACAGCCTGCAAATGGAAGGTCTGTCTGAGGAGGTGATATTTGAAGAAATGCCCCCCCCCACACACACACACCACAAAAGACAGCAAAATAGCTATTAGAAGGGATAGGACAGAGCACTTCATCCTGAAGAAATAAAAGCACAAAGACTCAGTGGCCCCTGCTGGTTGTGGGAAAGTAACTCCTGCTGCTGCACATGGCATCTGTAGGGACACTCACGTTTGAATGATACAGGAGCCCTTCCCTCATCACCAAGGATCAGGACTGCAAGTCTCATCTTATGGGACTTGTGGCCAAGTCTCATATGATGGCAGCAAGGGCTGTAAGAAATACAATGAGAACATCAGTTGGATCAAATAGTAGTGGATAAAGGCAATGTGACTGTAATGATAGTGGTACCATTTTGAGTATGATGGATGTTGATTATCAGATTGCCAAGCTCATACTGAACTGCCCAAGTCATAGGATGATGGAGTTGGAGATGGAACCACAGGAGAGGTTGTCCTAGCTGGCACCTTGTTGGAAGAAGCTAAGCAGTTGCTGGATCATGACATTGACCAGCTCAGGATCACCAAAGTCTATGAGCAGGCCACCCACATTGCTATTGAGCACCTGGACAAGAACAGTGATCATGTCCTTGTTGATGCAGAGGATGCTGAGACCCTGATTCAGACTGAGTAAACCACGCTGGGCTCCAAAGTGGCCAACAGCTATCCCCAACAAATGGCTGAGACCGCCGTGAGCGTTGTCCTCACTGTGGCCAGTACGCAGCACAGAGACATTGAATTAGGGCTCATCATAGTAGAAGTCAAAGTGGCCAGGAGGTTGGAGGACACTAAATCTATTAAGGTCATGGTCATGGACAAGGATTTAAGTTACACACAAAGGCCAAAACAAGTAGAAGATGCTAAGATTACATCTCTCAATGTCAATTTAAATCACCAAAGCAAGGTCTGGCTGGTATGGCTCAGTGAATGGAGCAACGGCCTGCAAATCAAAAGGTTGCAGGCTTGATTCCCAGTCAGGGCACACACCTGGACCATGGGCCAGGTCCCCAGTTGGGGACATGCGAGAAGCAACTGGTTGGTGTTTCTCTCTCTCTTTTTCTCCCTCCCTTCCCCTCTCTCTAAAAATAAATAAATAAACTATTTTTAAAAATAAAATAAAAGTACCTAAAGAAAGAAAGAAATAAAATAAAAATAAACCACCAAAACAAAAGACAAGGCATATGTTGGACATGACCTCTGTGGAAGACCTTTGAGCCCTTTTGAAATACAAAAGGGAGAAGTTGGAAGGGATGATTCATCAAGTTAAAGATACTAAACTAACTATTTGCCAGTGGAGACTATTAACAAATCATTTACCTCTTCAAAACAACTTGAGAAATTCAGCCATTACAACAGAGGGCAGACAGACCATCCTGCACTTTTCAGAATGCACAGCTGAGAAGCTGGGCTTTGCTGGGCCCTGGTCATCAAGCAATGTAAGCACTCTAGAGCTGTAACCAGTACATCAAAGGAGAAAAGAATACGATCATAGAGGAAGGAAAGCAATGCTTTCACAGTGCTTTGTACGTCATCCAGAGCTTCGTCCGGTTAGTGGCGTGGTGTACGGCAGAGGTGCTGCTGAAATCCCTTCTGCTCTCACCGTCAGCCAAGAAGCAAAGGGCATGACCTTGGAGCACTACGCCATGCAAGTGTTCACAGGTGCAGTGGAGGTCATACCCAAGTCTCTTTCTGAGAACAGTGGCATGGATGCAACCCAGAGCCAGACAAGTGAAGGAGATGAGCCCTGCTCTTGGGATTGACTCTTCGCACAGGGGTACAAATGATACGAAGCAACAACATGTCATAGAGATCCTGGCTGGAAGAAAGCAATGGATATCTTGCAATACAAATGGTTAGAATGATTTTGAAGATTAATGATATCTATAAGCCTAGAGAATCTGAAGAATAAAGAAAACATTAGAATACAATGTAGTAGTAGGATTGAGTACAGTGATTAAATAAATGGGTGTCTTATGATGTAAAAAATAAAAAGCACAAAGGCTCTAATGAAAGAGAACTTGACAAGTGTGAGAAACAGAGAGACTAGCATTATGCATGACCTTGGGGGACATGGGAGAAGCCTGGGTTTTTTTGAGAGCAAAGGTAAGTTGATGAGAATAATAATCACAAATAACAACAGTAGCTAACTATTATAAGCATAGTAACATATATATGTACACAAAGACTTACATGTATAGTATCAGTACTGTGTTAAGTACTATATTTACATCAATTTAATTCTCAAAACTTTACATAAGTAGGTACCATTATTCCCATTTTACAGCTGAGGAAACTGAGCCACTGGGAGGTTAAATTACTTGCCAAGCCCACAAAGCTAACAGGTGGTAGAAACCAGAATTCAAAATCATGCCATCTGGTTTCCCAGGCATTGGGAAACCAGCTTTGTTTTAAGCATTGGACTATGCTGCCTTTTCTGCTGAGGACTTCACACAAAAAAGTTCATTCTGTGTGTGGCAGGGGAGGAATCAAGGGTGGTTCTTAGGTTTTGTGCTTGAGTGAGTGAGTGATGCCTTTACTGAGAGAGGAACGGGCTTGGTAGAGAGAGTTCCCCAAGCCCAGAGGGTATCCTCGCCCTTGGGTAGCCCTTAAGCCTGTATCAACCCTCAGCCACATTCTAGAGAAAGCCCAGTACACATATGCCAAAGTTAGCCTGCACTGGCAGGCCCATGCCAAGAACCACAAAAGCCTCATTTTATTTAAAACACAGTGCTTGGCAGAATTCCTGACCTAGACAGAGACAAGCCCATTACTTCATCTTATGAGTTGCATTACAGCCTCTGTTTTCGTGTATCTCTTAGCAAGGCCTCTCAGCCGAAAATCCAGCCAGACCATCAATCACTCGTCCCAGAGGCCCACAGACCAGGCAGCAGAGGCTAAGATCCCAGCAGACATCTGTAGACATTTTCACATGGGATTAAGCCCTGAAGACTTCCTTGTTTGTTCATAGGGGGCCTTGTTGCTTTATATTTTTAATTAAAAGCAGATTTTTATCAATCCCCCCAAAATCTATTGGGGAACTGTAATTTTGCTTCCAATCTTCCTATTTAATACTCCCCTAATGCCCATAAAAAGCTTTGGAGTTTCAGTTCATGATTTTAATCTTCACAGATAATTAGCTGGTAGAATGACTTGGAGAGAGAAACAGGTATATATTTTCACAACCTGGTCAGGAGTGGGTGGGTAAGTTGTGGGAGAAGGTCCCCAGGCAGTCTTGGCACATCTCCATTTCTGAAACATAAACATGCAATTCATTTGAAGAAACATTCATTTAGGTTCTTTCATTACTGCCATAGAAAGTGCTTTCCCCTCTTATTTCTGAGGCATCTTATTATAATGCCACTTGGCTCTCCCACTCTCGAGATCCCCCTACAGAATCCTCAGTCATTACACTATGCCATGCCACCTGAGCCCCACCCACTTGTTCTATAGTTCAAGTCAGTCCCCCTTGGATGTGCGTGGCCCTTTCCTGCAGTCTCTCCGCTGCTCCTCTTTCCCCTTGCTCAGCCCACTTCTCTTCCTTACTTCCTTCTATTACCACTGACTGACCACCTTCTACATGCATTGGAAACTGTTATAATACACAATATGTACTCACCTTAAAGCCTTATACTATTTGTGTGAAACAATAATGTTACACACAACCATACGTGTGCACACACACACACATCTTTGACATTTGAAGAATCCGAAGCTTCTAAAGGTTAAAAAATTTACTCAGACCCTTTTTTCCTTTTATTTTCTCTGCCTTTCCACTCCCCTTTATCAGATATAGATAGATGGATGATACATACATGCACAGATATACAGATAATAGACATATAGACAAACAGACATGTACAAATACACACATGTACCGATATACACAGATGGACAGACAGAAGGAAAGACACTAGGGCAGACAGATAAAAAAAGAGGTAGAGAGACACACAGACAGCTGATAGATAGATAGATAGATAGATAGATAGATAGACAGACAGACAGACAGGGGAGGAGGCAGGACTACAACAGCAGGCAACAATCAACCAAATACTTCATTCTACCATTTTGTCCCTTTTCTCAGCTGCATATCTCTCTTCACTTTTGATCCTAGGTGGAATGGTAGCTCAACGAAAAGGCCTTGAGATGGATTTTAAAGGCTAGAAATGATGAGAACGAAGAGACCCTGTGATTCCGAGGTATGAATCAGGATATATGAGGCAGTGCTGTAAAGGACCTTTTTTGATAAACATTAAGGTTCTCAAAGGTGAGAAGGTATCAGAATCATCCATAGTGGAAAAGAGGTCAAGTTCTGAGGGGAGGTAGCTTACCACAGTGGTTCTCCACCTGGCTGTGCATTTGAATCTCCCAGAGGACTTCCCAAAATCCAAATTGTTCACCTCCACCCCCAGGAGTTTCTGATTCAGTAAGCCTGAGTGGGGCCTAAGAATTCACTTTTCCAACAAGTTCCCAGATGATGTTGATGTTACTGATCCAGGGACCTCACCTGGATAACCACTGCTATAACTTGAACATTACAATGATGTTCAATCATGTCTCTTTTAATTAAGTCATACTATCTGGCATATTTGAAAATGAAGGAAACATGAGTGATTTGATTGTTTTCAAGTTTGAGTCAAGGTTTTAGTTCTACCCTGGCTGGTGTGGCTCATTTGGCTGGAGCATCATCCTGTGATGGAAAGGTTGTGGGTTTGATTTCCAGTTAGGACACATCCCTAGGTTGCAGGTTTGATCCCCAGTCCGGGCGCATACAGGAGACACTAATTGATACTTCTCTCTCACATCAGTGTTTCTCCCTCTCCCTTCCTCTCTCTCTAAAAGCAATGGAAAAATATCCTTGGGTGAGGATTTTTAAAAAAAGACTTCAGATGATAACTGAACTTTAAATGATCCACTGAACACTCCACCCACATTTTCTAACATTATCGGAAACTCTCATTTCTCCTAACCATAAGCCTACCCATATGCCTCCTCATCCTGCACAATGAAAACAAAGACCTTGTCTATCTTATTTGACATTAGAACTTCAAGACCTGAAACTATGTCTTAAATTCTGGGTGTGCTTATATGTCTGCGTGTCTATATGTGCATATATACATACACATAAACAAATATGTAAAAATGTATATGTGTGTTTGTGTCTGGTGAGTGAACCAGTGAAGGGATAGGTTGCCCTGTAACAAATGGACAGGAGAGTGGGCTCAGCCCAGCTCCCTGTGCAGATCAACTGTGTTACTCAGGCTCAGAGGCCTGAGCAGAAAACCTCTGAAATACCATCGCTCATTACCCTAAAAATGCCCCAACCCAAGGCAGGGAAGTAGCTTGCCAAATGGTTCTCCTGACCTGACAGAACACTCAAACAGGTGGGTAGAAGCCTTAGGGAACTGCTCACACCCCCTTCCTCCTCCACATTGCACACTAATGCCTTGGAGAGACTGTGATTCTCCCTGCAGAGCAACCAGCATCCCGAAATTGACTCAGAAGGAGTTGCCCACAGATGCCTGTGAACATGGGCATTGCCTCTTTGAGCAAGGAGGCAGTGAATTCTTAGGAACCACACCCGGATTCTAAAATTGGGTCAGCTCATTACTGGCAGTCATTCTCAGAGGCCTCAAGGGCAAAATAAGTCAAATACAAAATGGCTATTAACTTCCTGAAGTTTCAAACCAGCTGGGGAAATTAAAAAAACTAATAGAAAAATACATCTTGCAACCCTGGAACTGAGGTAACTGAAAAAATGTAAGATGAGATGAATCACAGAAGAAGGGTTGTTTCCCCAGCACAAGGTATCTCTAGCAGGACTGAATTCCAGACCCCCTGGGGAAAGGTTAGGGAAAATTAAAGGAGGTTCAAGAATTTGGGCTGCACATTAAAATCATGCAGGGAGCTTTCAAACCGAAACAAAAGCAAAACATCCCAGGCATTACCGCAGGCAATTCGACAGGAATTCTTTCTCTATAAATTTTGTAACTCTTTATATAGAAAATTTCAACAATATGCAACATAAAACACCATCTTACCTCACTCAGTTTTAGTAATGAACAACTCAGAACCGATCTTATGTTACCTCTGCCCCTACCCACTTCCCAGGCACCCAAATATAATTATTTTGAAGCAACTCCCAGATGTCAAACTTCAGGATGAATCTCTGAATGATAAAGACTTTAAAAATAAAAGTTCTCTTTATTAAAATTATTCCTCAAATAATCTGACAAAATCTAATTTCCTTTGTTGTTCAATATATTTTTAACCATTTGTTTTCGTTGGAGTGCAAATAAATTCCATGTGTTAAAATTTGTTGATGTATTTCCCCCCAATTTTTTTAATCTGTAAGCTCCTGCTCTTTCTCTTTCTTTTTATTATGCAATTTAATTTTCCTTTATGAAGAAATGAAGACAAGTGTCCTGTAGAGTTTCTCACCGTCTGGATATAGCTGATTGAATCCCCATAGCATGGTTTAATATGTTACTGTGTCCCTGTATTTCCTATAAATTAGTCAGTAGATATGGAGGCCTAATAAAATTCACATTTGTATTATTTGAAAAGATTACTTCATAAGTGGTATTGTATACTCTCATCAAAGAGATTTAATGTCTGGTTGCCTCATTTTTTACCATATTAGTCATTAATAATCATTTCCTACATTCATTAATTTATTTGGGCTTTCAAAACAATAATATTCCAACTCCATGATTCCTACTTATGTTAGCTAGAATACTTCTATTAAAAGAAACTTCTCTTTGCTAAGTGGCTACCTGAGACACAGTTCAAATAGGAAAGGCAACATCAATGCTTGAGATCTTCTCTTCATTTGCCAGTTTCTAAAACAAGGAGCTGGTTCACTAGCATCCTCCAAACATGACCAAAGGTTTATAATTGTTGCTACTAAGTGTATCAGCAAGAACTCAATACTATAAACATACTTTATGTGTTTTAATCCACTGTCATTATTACTTTTATTCTGCTCAAAGTCTCCTAATTTTGGCCAGTGCAAGCCTATTCAGTTTCACTCGTGAGTCCTCCTGAGATGGTCCTGGACATCGCTGCACTCCTGTGTGACACAGCACCCAAGACTCATGTGTGTGTTCCTGCCCCACACTAAAATTACCCACTTCCCTAGTAGGCCCCGGTGGGATTGTATGCAGAGTAGTATTTAGAGGCCACAATGCAGGTACTAAGGGTGCTTGTTGCTACTGAGTTGGTGATTGTTTCTGGGCCTTTTTAGTGGACAGAGCTGGAAAATGTTTTATGTTTTAAGAAAAAATATAAATTTATATCATCCTTTCAATTCAAATTCTGGACTACAGGGTTTTTACTTACCTCAGTGGTCTGACATGTGTAACATCTTCCTTGCTTAAAAAAAAAAAAACTTGGTTTGAAATTATTAATTAGTTTTATCCCTTATTATACACAACAGTCTCCAAATGACAAAATCAACTATTATCAACAACATGATTACTAAAAACAGTAAAATTTCCTAGTTCTTTTCTGTGAATTACAATTTGCTGATAAACTAAATTTCTTACAGTTAGAGGTACTTGCTCTATCACTTTTTTACTATGGAAAAAAGTTGTAAGAAAGAAGTGAGGACAAGTCTGATGTGGAGGTTCTCACCAGGAAGTACATCATCCCCTCCATTCTTAAATAAATGTAGCAGACCGCACACCTAGCTTGGTTCCTCACTGACCCCTGGAGACTGCTCGCTTGCGCTGGCGGAGGCTTTCCTCACCCCTTCTCAGAGCTGCACACCACCGCATCACGGAGATGTGCCGTAGCGCTTTCTGGGTTATTCCCAGCACACTGCCATCACAAATTGAGCTGCAGTGTGGAACCTTCTGACTCCTCATATTTTCAGGCTCCTTACGTGGAGCTAGGCATGAGAAGCTCTGATCTAGAGAAAAAAGCAGAAAGAGACCTAAGTTTGAATTCCAGCCTCTGCCCTTATTTTACTCCTTGTGAAATCTATGCAAAATCTGGATAAAATATCAGGATAATTTCTGGATGATAACCTACCTCACAGATTTTGGAAATGATTAAATGAGCTAATGTATGCAAGTTGCTTAAATCAGTTTTTAGCATGTTTTAAGAGGTATATGTTGTTGTTGCTGCTGTGAATCTTCAGATTTCTTATTGAGCCTCTCTGTCTCAGTTTCCCCAGCTGTCTTGAATGCCTCAGGATGTTGGCACAACAAAATTAGGTCATTTATGTGAAATTTCTCAAAATAGCTAAAATCTCTGAAAATGTAGAGAAAGGGTATTGTTTTTATCACCATGATTATAGAGTGGCCCATTAAGAGAATTAACCATATTAGGACCAAGGGACTCTCCGGAGCTATGTATACATGGTTTCCCGACTCAACCGAGTCATAAGACTACCTGTCAATTCACTCAAACCACTAATTTAATTGATTTTTTATTTTCTACTAAATTGACAGACTGAGTAAATCGAACAGATTGACTGGCTGTTTTGATATCATTTAGACTCAGCTTGAGTGAAGCTAATCATGAAGGGGAAAATAATTGTTATTGACATCGCTGCGATGATCAAAGGCGCACTGCACACAGGCTACCCAGGAGCACTGGGAACCCCTCCATGTCACCGGCTTCACGCTCCGCTCCACCCAGGTTCAGAGGACAAACCCTGCCCAGCACACTGCGCTGCCTTCGGAGGGAGATCAGAGTGGAGGGCAGGTTGGGAGTGGGGACAGGACCGATCAATACATAAGTGACTTTGTTCTTGTCTAGTTCTGACCGTCTGGAAGAGCTAAAGGTGCTGAGGAGCTATTCCCAGTGGGAGGGTCACTAATGACTCCTCATCCCTGGAACCTGTGACTGTTACTTTACATGGCAAAAGGGACTTCGAAGGTGTGATTTAAATTAAGGGTCCTGAAATAGGCGGATGATTCCAGACTGTGTGGGCAGCTCTGATGTAATCACCAGCACCCTCCTCAGAGACAACAGGGAGACATTTGACTACAGCGCAGGCGTGGGCAGATGTGAGAAAGGAAAAGGTCACCGTGGTATGAGGAGGAGCCAGGGCAACCATTGAGGCTGACTCCAGAAGCTAGAAAAGGCAAGAAAATGGATTCTCCCCTAGAGCCTCCAGAAGGAACCAGCTCGACTTTAGACCAGAGACACCGAATTTGGACTTCTGACCTCCAGAACTGTGAGAGAATACGTGTGTGATTTTAAGCCACCACGTTTGTGGTAATTTTTTACAGCAGCCACAGGAAACTAATCCACTCCCAGCAGCTGTAATCCTCAGTGCCTGACTTCTAACTGCAGTCCTTGGTGCAGCCACGTCAGGACAGGAGGGGAACCGAATGGCTGGAGTGGGTGAAGTCCTGCCCCTGTTTCTGTTTCAAACAAAGCAGGTTCTTTTTTAAATGGGGGCTCCAAGTAAGATTACGATAAAAAAAAAAAAAGAATTCTTTTGAAATGGGGGAAGAGAGCAACCTGAAAGAGAAGTAGCTGACAGCTGTATATCCACATAGAAAGCTCTTGGATCAGCGCCTGCACGAAGGGAATGTAAATGCAGTCATAGTCGTGGTGGTGTTTCCTATCTGCTCTGGTTCCTTCATTTTACTGATGACAGATGACAACTCAGTGCAGCTGAGTGACCTGTTTAATGACATCCAGTTCCTAGCAGCAGAACCAGTATCAGAACCAAGGTTTTATAATCTCAGAGTCTACTGCAACCCACACCCTGGATCTGCCCCCAAATAGTAAATGCCACCAGCTGACTGTGCCTTTCATTAAACTTAAATCTGCTGCAGAAGGGCTGTGTTTATTTTATGTCTTTTGTTTGCAGAGCCATTGCCAGGTTCTGGGGAGAGCTGACCACACTGGGAGCTCCCTGTATAGCCCATTACTCTGGTGGGCTACAGTGCCAAGGAGTGGTTTCCTATCAGTAAAGGATAGCTGCCTCTGGCCCCCTCCTCCACTGCACATGACAGCTCTGCCTGCAGAGCAGATTGTCAGAGGGATGGTGGGGTGGGGTCGGGAGGGCCAGGGCAAAGGGGCAGGGATGGTGAGGTGGCAGTGGAAGCAGCTGTTGGCTCATTAAGGGCACTCGGGTGAAATCTGGGCCACACCAGGCCTAGCCATATGCTCTAATGTGAACCACAGCTGCTTGCCTACGAATCTTGCCTCTGAAGGGGGGGTGGACAACTTCCTTTGTTGCTCAGTCACTTGCTCTGATGTCCCACTGAGGAGGTGTCCTATTGGCTAAACACCAAGTAGAAGGAGTAGGATTTTCAGTCTAGCCAGTACTTTTCTGTTGCTGCACTGTAGGAGAATGAGGTGAGAGAAACAGCAAATGAGCCAAGAACATGTGTCCCTTCCTCAGTCCACTCCCAGAGCTCTCATTGTCTTTACCTAACTAGAGGCATTGCCTCTTTTCTAAATATCACCAGCACCCTAAATATGGCCCCTTGCCTGGGCATTCAAGTTTCTCAATGGTCCCGTCCCTGCTCCCTACTCCAAGGCTTCTTTCTATGCTTCCACTCATGCCAAAACATTGGCCCCAAATATGCCATTCCTTAGGACACAAGCTGTGTGAGAGAATACACTTTAACCATCTTGTCAGTGCTGTGTCCCCAGTACCCATGTGCCTGGCACATGGTGGGCCACAGAAACATCTACAAAGGAATGAATACTGCTCATTCAGTAACAGTTAGGTACTAAACACAGTGTAAGCATTTTACTGATGTGAGAACTTAGCCACATTTCTTAAACTCCTTGTGTATGAACCTAATTTATAGGATGTCGGAAAACCAAAACATCATCAAGAACATCTTCAACCTATCCAAATACAGAATAATAATATTCACATTTCCAGACTTTAAAAACACTATTAAAGTTGGGTTGATGTGAAAATCAAATGAGATAATATGTATAAAAGCATTTACCTCAGTCACTGACACAGAGTACAGCTCAGTAGCTGTTAGCCATTATTACTGTTTCTACTATTACAAAGATTAATAAAATAATAATAACAAAGAAAACAAGTAAACAATTACAGTCCCAAATGAGAGCTTCTGTCAAAAAAACATGCACAAAGACCTGTGTAACCCCAGAGGCTCTATCTTAGACACTTATCTAGAATGAGAACCTTTTCACGCTGCCTTCACCAGGTACTGCTCCAATCCAAGCACACTCTTTTCCCACGTAGATTACTTCAGTTGCTGCCACACTCGCCTCTCTGCCCTCACTTTTGCCCTCTCCTCCCTCCCCCACCAGTCTACTCTCAACACAGCACTTGGATTCCCTGTTAGAACTTGTCAGCTTACGTCACACCCCTGTTCAAAACTCTCCAATGACTCTCCACCTCTCTCCAAATAAAAGGCAGAATTACTACTGCCCACTGGGCCAAAATATAACCACTGGGGTGGTTAATTTTATGTGCCAACTTAACTGGGCCACAGAGTGCACAGATATCTGGTCAAACATTATTCTGGGTGTGACTGTGAGGGTGTTTCTAGGCTGAGCAGAGCAGATTGCCGTCTCTAATTTGAGTGGGCCTCATCCAATCAGTTGAAGACCCCAATAGAACAAAAAGGCTGAGTAACAGGAAACGCCTCCTGCCTGACTGATTTGAGCTGGGACATCAGCCTTTTCCTGCCTTCCAACTCAAACCGAAACATTGGTCTTTTTGGGTCTCAGGCCTGCCCACTCCTGGACTGGAGATGATAGAGATAAAGATAGATAGATAGATAGATAGATAGATAGATAGATAGATAGATGATAGATAGATAGATAGATAGATAGATAGATAGATAGATGATAGATAGATCCTATTGATTCTTTTTTTTTTTTTTCTGGAAAACCTCCCTAATACACTAATACACCTATTGGCCTTCAGTGATCTGCCCCCTGCCCCAACCCCAGGGCCCTCCCATGCAATACCATTGCTTCTTTAATTTCAATTCTTTCTACTTGCCCTTCCCTCTCTTTATTCCAGCCAGGTTGGTCTCCTTGTTGTTCCCCAAATATGAGAAGCCCAGTTAAGCTTACAAACCTCAGTGCCCCCACCCCATGCCTTCTACCTGGACTGCTCTTCCCTCCAGTGGCCAAGTGCATCACTCATGTGCTTCTTTCAGGTCTCTCTCCAAATGTTACTTGACTATGAAGCTTTCCAAAACCTATTTATGTGAAATAGTGTATACACACAATTTTCATTTTATTTTCCTTAAATTGTTTTTACTTTTATAGCATTTATCATCACCTGACATACCATATGTTTCCTCATTTGTTTAATGCCTATTTATCTGTCTCTTCCAACTAGAATATAAATTCCTTGAGAGTGGGAACTTTTCTTGTTTACTTCTGTATTCTCAACACCTAGACTAGTACCTAGGACTAGTTCCTAGTAGTGCTCTTTGTCTATTTGTTCATTAAAAGTTTAAGTTAGATTTTAGAAGAAGAGAAAGATATTATAGATAAGTGGCAATAAAGGATATAGAGACAATTGGAAAAGACTAAGGTTTTGCTGAGTGTGAGTTAAGAACTGGGCAGCACAAAATTCAGGGTCTTGCCCTCCAAAAAAGACCTAGACACTCCATACTGCTGATGAAGAACTGATCTTTATACTTTAACAGCCAGTGGAGCAAACAGAACGCTTGACATCCTTTCCTATAAATTAAGAAGCCCAGCCAGGATATAAGCTTGAGGTGAGTTGAGTGAGAAGCCCGTGCAGGGCAAAGATTTTTCAGAGAAAACAGCCCTGGGCCTGCTCCAACACTGAGATAGATTGGAGACAGAGGCCCTAAAGTTCAATGCCAATGAGAATAGTTGCAATATATTTAGTTGAAAATAGCCCACCACAGCCATAAAATCTCAATGAAGAAATCAAACATAGAAAGTCTAGTTTTAAGCAATGTGACAACCTAATAACATCTCCAAGAGAAATGGGTGGTGAAATATTGCCCCTAGTAAGTAAATGAGTTGTCTTGCAATAAATGGCTGTCAGAAGAAAGAAGTTAAGAAGGCCAAAGTTGTAATATACATCATGGTCAGGAAGAAAGAGACCAAAGAGACAAGAGAGTAGAACTGGGGCAAGCTGGCTCTGATCTGCGCTAGAACAGTAACCAAACGGAGACCCACCCAGTACTTGCTGATTGCCCTCACCAATGAAATGGGATATTAACTTCCATGCCGTATTCCACAGGGTAACCATAAGAGTCAAAGGAAGTAGTGGGCAAGAGGTGACTTAAAGAATTGTAAGCCCCATATAAGTTTGAAATAATAACAGACTAATAGCAATAATTTTGTTTTGTTTTTAATTTTTAAAATTTTTTTCAATTATAATCTCCATTTACTATTATTTAGTATTAGTTTCAGGTATACAACATAGTGGCTAGGTAATCGTGTACTTTACAAAGTGTTCCCCTAATATTTTTAGTACCCAGCTGGCACCATACACAGTTATTACATTATTGACTATATTTCCAATGCTGTACTTTACATCCTTGTGACTATTTTGTAACTGTCCATCTGTACTTCTTCATCCCCTCATCCTTTTCACCCAGTCCACCATTCCCCCTCATCTCCGGCAACCATCAGTCTGTTCTCTGTATCTATGAGTCTGTTTCTCTTTTGTTTGTTTGTTTACATTGTTCTTTAGATTCCTATATAAGTGAAATCATATGGCATCTCTCTTTCTCTGACTGACTTATTTTACTTAGCATAATACCCTCTAGGTCCATCCATGGGACACAGAGAAAGTAGTTATGAGAGGGAGATCCATAGCATCACAGGTCTCCCTCAAGAAATAAGAAAAGATCTCAAACAAACAGTCTAACCTTACATTTAAAGAAGCTAGAAAAACAACTACAAACAAAGGCTAATGTGAGCAGAAGAAAGGACATAATGTGGGTCAGAGCAGAAATAAACGAAATGGAGCCTGAAAAAACAATACAAAAAATCAATGAAACCAAGAGCTGGTTCTTTGAAGAGATAGTTAGATGGATAAATCATTAACCAGATTCATCAAGAAAGAAAGAGAGAGCACTCAAACAAATAAAATCAGAAATGAGAGAGGAGGAGTAACAACTGACACCACAGAAATACAAAGGATTATAAGAAGATACTAGGACAAGTATATGCCAACAAACTGGACAATCTGGAAGGACAGGATTTTTACATGAGATGTCGCATGGACGTACATTAGGGGGCCAAGAGTTCCCCAACTGGAGTAACTATACTTGAGAAGCAACCCTAACTTCATCAGTGCAGTACCCATGACACAGTTCACATCCCTCAGCCACGAAGGAGCTTTCTTCCTACCTGTCTCTCCCGCCCATCCCAATCTTGTTACAACCAGCATTGCCCTGTCAAGCTGGACACGAACAATAAGAACTTGCCTCCTTGACAAGTTCTTATACTCAGTTATACTCAGCTGTTACTGATTATAAAAGTCATACATGTTTGAAATGACATATGTTTCTCATTCATCAAAACATTGTGTATAACAAAGAAAAGATTGATAATACTTTAAGTATTAATTTAAACAAATTAAGATATCTCCAAAAATGGAATTGTATTCAACAATTCCTAAACTCTAAGAAGTTTTTTTCATATTCTGATGTGATATCACTGCTAAGATATATTAAGTTTTTAAAAAAAAAGAAACAGAATGGTGTGTACATAGCTATGCTACGGTTTATATTAAAAAGGGAGAGAAAAAGAAGATATGTGTGTGGAATTTTTACTTGGATTGTATAGGATATCTCTGAAAGTGTACCTATGAAACTAATAATACTGTTGCCTCCAGAGAGAAGAACTAGGCAATTGATGAGTGAATGAGTGAGTGAATGAATAAGAGATAGAAATGGGAAATAGACAGTTCACTGTATATCCTTTGAATTTTGTCCCACATGAAAGCATTTCCCCAAAATTAAATTAAAAATAAAAGAATAATATAAAATACATTAAACATGCTCACTGAAGAAAAACTTCAAAATACAGCAAAGTATAAAAAGGAAATAAGTATTACTTCATAGTGTCATAGCCAGAAATGATCATTATTAATGCCTGATATACTTCTTTCCAGTTGTTTTTCTTTCACATTTTACATAAGTAAGATCTAATGGCCTATGGATTTTTATATCCTACCCTAACATAATACCATAAGCCTTTTCCCATATCACTATTCCATCAAACAAATGTACCACAGTTGAACTGGTGCTCTTGAAAATTTAATCAGTTTTCAATATTTTGTAATTATTTTTGGACATTGATCTCTGTGTCTCTGATTCTATCCATAAACTGAATTTTGAAAAACAGACTTACTAGGAGAAAGGATATGACTTTTTGTTTGTTTGTTTCTTGATTCAGATTGCCCGAGTCCCTCTAGAAATTGTGTTCCAATTTGCGTTCCTGTCAGCTGTGTATAAGAACACCCCTTGCACTTTAACCTGGGGCTGCTTTGATGTCATATGGGGTGGGTACCAGACCTCTAGTTATTCCCTGGCTTTGGATCAGAAGCCAATAAACAGGATAGCCACTCTGAGATCCTGCAGCATAAATCATACAAGTTTGCTGATTGCTTTATAAAAGCATCCTTTCTGGATTTTTGAAAAGGGGTCTAGAATTGGTAGATACTAAAAGCACCATTATCATGAAGAATAAGATGCTCCAAGTATTCTCTGTCCCTGCTGAGAGAAAACTGTATGTCATAAAGCAACTCTACTGGCAGCCAAGCACCCCTGGCTTTAAAAGGAGCCACACAACTGTGACCCAAAAGAACATCAACAGTACATAGATTTCAAGTGGGTTTGAGAAGCAAGACTCTGGTGTGAACATGGCTACATAAATAAGTAGCTGCTGTCTGCTTTTCCTCATTATCTCCCCTTTCCCCTTAGGAAGCAAGCATATAAGCAAAGAGACAATTACAAACTGCACACACTGTAGTCTCCATAGAATGGTACATGGATATAATCCAGATGCCAAAGAGCATGTAAGGACCCTTAATTTGGCTGAGATTGGACTTCCCTTGGGAGAAGTGAAGAGCAGAAGCAATGAGGCTGACAGGACAGCCCAGCAGGGGCAAATTTCAGAAAGCACTACCTAAGTGACATGGCCTGAAGGGGAGGCCTGGTCCTAAAGAGCAAAAATCTATGTCCCATGTCTAAATAAAAACAACAACAATCATAATATAGATAACTGGTTTGGCACCATCACAGATAGGATAAAATATAGGTAAAAGGCAGAAAATTTATCAATTTCCAAAAGTTCCCAGGGAAATATGACTGGTTAAATTTAGGAAAGAAGCAGGAAAAAATGGAGCAGGAATCATGGAAATGAAAACAAAATATGAAGGTACAAAAGGGAGAAGAGACACTGCAGAAAGTGGAAAAAGGGAGTACAGAAACAGATGTATGCAACCGAAATGAAAGGGCACAAAAGTGAAAGGAGTTCTGGGACATGAGAGACAAAATTACAGATGCAAAGACAGGCAAAGGATCCAGTATTAGACTCCCTTAAATATAACAAGTAAAATTAACCAGAACAATAAAGGAAAACAAGTATTTAACAATAAAATTCAAGAAAACTCTTTTGAAACAAAATGTTTGACCCCATGTGTCAAAGAGAATTCTGTGGTCAGGGAAGCTGACCCAGAGTAGTCAACACTGAGACATCTCCTGGCAAAACTGCTGGACTTTAAAGATAAAAAATGCTTTAATCTGGCATTGAAAGTTGAATTACAAGAGAAAATGATCAGATTGACTTCAGATTTCTACAGCAACAGTCAACACTTGAAGACACTGGAGAAATGCCTAAATATCCCCAAGGATTCAACGTCTCAGCCAAGAATTTTCTAGTTATCCAAATTAGCCTCCAAGTATAATGACTACAGACAAACTGTCTGGAACCTGCAAAAACTCAAGGATTGTTGTCCCACAGTCTTTTGTATGGAAAATGTCTAGAGGGTAAACTGTAGCTGTGAGAGAAATGTCTGGGGTTCTAGAGCAAAAGAACTGCCTGTGAGTCTTACATACATGCAACTTACAGCAAAAAATGACACATATACTCAGATTTTGATGACCAAAGAGAATGCCTCATATGCCCTGACAATCTAGAATTGATTCAGGTAACAGAAATAGTACACAAGTGAAGACAAAGAAGGCGCAAAATGTAGTAATTCTGCCATTTGCCTCACTGTGATAGGTAATAGTCAGAGAATATTATTTAAAGCTGACAAATCAAGTAATCGAAGTGCATGAAAAATAATAAAAGCCTATTGACCATTCAAATATAAACTGCAAGAAAGATACCATTATTGACTCAATTTGGAAAATTGAAGAGAAGGAAGGACAAAAGATCAAGAAACACATTAAGTTTATGACTGCCATACTAGAAAACCATTAGATACTGTGTAAAAAAAAAATAGAAACTAAGAGAATTATATAAAGGCATAATTAATTTTATGAAGGCAACAACTAGAACAAAAATACCAACCCTCCTAAATATGAGAACTACACACACACGTGCACACACAGAGCAAAGATCACAGAGTGGAATACTTAAAAAGAAACCATGAGTGAAAGAGTTCATAGAGAGGACTTTCAGTCAAGACAAAGGCATAGGTAGACATGCTTTGCCTCCTTGTACAATCATAAGAAGCACCACAACTACCTCAAAACAAAAAACACCCAGAAGTGCCAGAAAATCAAACTGTATGGAAGTTCGACAACCAAGGATTTAAAGAAGACATGTTCATCCAGATGGGCAGGAAGGGTGGAGTTGAGACCTGGGGCAGAGAGGATGTGGTGTGACAGTGGCAAGGTGGCGGTGATGAGGTGGCAGCAGCAGCCAGCAGAACAGGCTGTCCCACATTAAGGAACAAGCCCCAGGCCAGACCTGCAGCCCAGGGCTCCAGAGCCAGGAAATAAAGTCTCATAATTCCTGGCTGTAAAAACCAGTGGGGGTTGGGGCTGCAGAAGAAACTGCAGGTCTCTCAGGAGAGTCCATTTAAAGGGCCCACAGGGTTCTAGAATATTCACAAACCCACCCACTCTGGGAATCACCACCAGGGCAACAGCCAGAGGGGTGCCAGTCATGTAAGTGACTGGAAGCAGGGCAAGTGCTGGACAAGCCTCCAGCAGTCAGGCAGCAGCACTGTTCCCTTTCTGACCCCTCCCCCGAATACAAAGCCCCAAAGTGCTAAAGCAGGCTGCCACATCCTGGTGATTACCTAAGGCTCTATCCCATACAGTGTAGCAGATGCACAGAGACTGGGAGCCAAAGCATCTCTACCTAATACACAGAAACAAACAAAACACAGGGAGGCTGCCAAATTGAGGACACAAAGAAATATGGCTCAAATGAAAGAACAAACCAAACCCCAGTTTAAAAAAAAAAAACTAAGCTAAACACAGGTAGCCAACCTATCAGAGGCAGAGTTTAAAACACTGGTGATAAAGATGCTTAGAGATCTCACTAAGTACGGCAAAAGCATAAGGGAAGAAATAAAGGTACACT
>PVIA01005028.1:73792-124189 GCA_004024845.1 Tonatia bakeri
AAGAAGAACAAAAATAAGGGTAGTACCAGAAGGAGAAGATGAAGAGCAAGAAATTGAAAACTTATTTGAAAAAAAAAAAAAAAACAATGAAAGAATACATCCTTAATTTGGTGAAGAAAATAGACATAGAAGTCCAGGAAGCACAGAGAGTCCCAAACAAGTAGAACCCAAAGAGTACCACACTAAGATACACCATAATTAAAACGCCAAAGGTTAAATATAAAGAGAGAATCTTAAAAACAGCAAGAGAAAACCAGAGAGTAACCTAAAAGGAGTTCCCATAAGACTGTCAGCTGATTTCTCAAAAGAAACTTTGTAGGCAAGAGGGGACACAAGAAGTGTTCAAAGTGATGAAATGCAAGGACCCACAACCAAGATTACTCTATCCAGTGAAGCTATCATATAGAATTGAAGGGCAGGGCAGAAGAAGTGCTTCCTGGACAAGGCAATGCTAAAGGAGTTCATCATCACCAAGCCATTATTACATGACATATCACAGGGACTTATTTAAGAAAAAGAAGATCAAAACTATGAACATTAAAATGACAACAAATTTACAACCATCAACAATTGAATCTGAAAAAAACAAAAACATAAACAAACTAAGCAAACAAGCAGAACAGGAACAGAATCACAGATATAGAGATCATCTGGAGGGTTATCAGCTGGAAGGGGGAAAGGGGAGAATAGGGAGAAAGATACAGGGACTAAGAAGCATAATTGATAGGTACAAAATAGACAGGGGGTGTTAAGAATAGTACAGGAAATGGAGAAGCCAAGGAACTTTTTGTATGACCCATGGTCATGAACCAAGGTTGGGTGGGTTGCTGGAGGGAAGGGGGATGCTGGGCAGAGGGGGGCAAAAGAGGAAAAATTGAAACAACTGTAATAGCATAATCAATAAAATATACTTAATAATTTTTTTAAGAAAAGGGGGAAGGGTTTTCAGGAACTTGTATAAAGGACACATGGACAAAACCAAAGGGGGTAGGATCAAGGGTGGAAAATGAGGATGGCTGGGGTGGGAGGAATAGTGGGGCTGGGAAATGGAGACAACTATACTTGAACAATAAAACAATGAAAAAAGTAAAATACAAAAAAAGACTTAAGAAAGGGTACATGTAATATAAAAATTGTGTGACGACAGACATTAACTAGATATTATGGTGATTATTTTGTAATCTATACAAATGTCAAATTGTTACATGCACATTAAAACTGATATAATATATGTCAATTATATCTCAATTTTTAAAAACTATTTTAAAATAAAAATAAACTTAAAAATAATAATATGAAAAACTAAGCTCAAGCGTACATATTAGTATGTAAATAATCCTCAATCAATGGTAAAAGTAAATATTTTCCAAATCATATCACAAAGAAAATCCAAGCTCTGTGCTATAAAGAAAAAATATAGAAAACAAATTGATTTAGAAAAATAAGACTGAAAAAGGTATATCAGGAAGATGCAGCCCAAACGAAAGCTGTGTTTATGACATTAATATTAGACAAGGGGGAATTGAGGCCAAAAAGCATCGCATGATACAAACAAGGACACTTTATAATGCTACAGGGTACAATTCATAATTAAGATACAACAGGTATGAATATTTATATATTCAATTACATATCAGCAATATTTCTAAAGCAGAAATTATCTAGACATATAAGAAAAGTGACAAACACCCAGTAGTTGCAGAAGACTTTAGTTAAATTCTCAGTCCACGTTAGCGCAAGTTGACAAAACGTAATGTAAATCTTTGGTCCTCCCTGCCCAGCAAAGCCACCTCTGGGATATATCCTTCAGATACACTTATACACATGCAAAATGATGAACACAGTTAATTATTTTAGGATTGTTTGTAAAAGCATGACTTCCCTGTTCATCAATAGATGACTAGTTAAATAAATATGGTATAACAATTCAGCAAACTGCGCCATAAAGAAAAGAAAGGGTCAGGATCTCTACATGCCTACGTAAAGAACTTGAATACAGTGTCCCCACGGAAGTAACGCCACTGAGTGTGACTCATAGGGTACACGAACGTCTCGCATGAGATGGACGGCAGTTTGAGCATTTCACCTAATATGTCATATGGTGTGCTTGAGTGTGACATTGTTATGTTACAGAATCACGTGCTTATGATTTTATAATAACATATTTTTATGTAATAAAAAAGGGGCATTATTTGTGCCAGACCCTATGTATTCGTTTTAAGTTAACAAGAAAAATCAGCAGTGCTAAACAGTGTGGGCATTATACTACTACCTTCCACTAAAAGAGAACTAAGACTAGAAATTCACATTTGTTTATATATGTGTGAAAAGACTCTGAAAGGCAACACAAGAAACTAGCAATAGTGGTAACTTACATGTGGTGGAGGTGGGGGATGGGTGAGAAGTGAGCTAGTGGGAATAAGGGAGGGCTGACTTTTCACTGCAAACTACATACATATACACACACACACAGGTGTATGTGTCTGAGTGTGACTGAACCTCCCATTTACCTAAAACACACAAAATCTAATGTGCAAAAGCCCCTAAGTCATAGTTTCTGCCTAGGATGAGCAGTGTTCCACAGAACAGGTTCTCAGGTGGTGCTGGTGTTGCTGACCCATGGACCAGACTTTGAGGATGGACTGTGAGGGATAAATGAGTTATGTAATATGTGTCTGCTACATTAGCTCTCTAGCTCATCCTGTACTGGAAATGAGGGCACTGATGTGAAGGCATTCGGTAAAACAACAGCTGAAGGGGAATTTTAATAACTGGGGTTGCATGCCTGAATCTCCCAGTAAACAACAATACATATGGAACCACTTGAAAATGCAGCCAGAGCTGCCACCCCAGAAGGATGGCCTATGCCTCAAATCTTTGAAATATTAAAATAGGGCAAATAACCTCTGGACAGGGCCTGCACAATCTTGTCTCCCAAAGAACTGTTTGCAAAGATAGTAAGAAAGCAGTTATCATGACTAATGGGATGATGGCTACTGGACTGAAAACTTAAAACATTTAACATCACTGTGTTATGTTATCTGCACCAATGAAATGTCTCCCTTCCACTGATGTGTGTTCCCCTTCCCATTCTCATAAACACCCCTTGCTTTTGTCTCCTAGCAGAATATTATTTGGTAAAATCTGATTCCATTGTCCTTCAGTTTACCTGAAAATCGACATAACAGACCTTGTGTTTTGCTTATAAATCATCCCCCCTCACACAATGAATATGGGCCCAATTAAACAACCTATAGCAAAAAAAAAAAAAAAGCCCATTGCCTCCTTCTAACCTCTGTCCCTGGAAAATCACTGGAAAGGTCTTTTACTCGAACACGCCAGACCTGAGCTGTCTGATGTGGCTATAGCTTGAACTGTAGCTAGTTCAAAATTCCAGGTGCTGTAAGTGTGAACTACACACCGAAGTATGGAAAAAAGAGTGTAAAATATTCATTTTTAATATTGACTGCATATTGATATTGGAATAAATAAAGTATGCTATTCAAATAAATTTTACCTGTTCCTTTTCACATTCTTAACAAGGTTACTGGAACATTTAAAATTACATATATGGTTCGCATTATATTTCTCCTGGACTGCATTGCTCCAGGTGGTAGAAACATAAGCTGACAGGCTAGATGAGATTTTGCTGCAGTAACAAGCAACCCAAAAACCTCACTGACTAATCACAACAACGTTTATGTCTCAGTCATAACATGTGAGCAGAGCAGCAGGGGCCAGCAGGGGAATCTGTTTCTGTGGTCAGTCAAGTGCCCAGGCTGCTGAGACTCCCCCAGAGCGTGCTCTCAGTCACTGCTGCAGTGGAAGGGAACACAGTGAACCACGCATCTGCCCTATCGTTTCCTCTTGGAAGTAACACACATCACCTGTGCTCACACTTCATCGGTCAAAGCAAATCCCATGGCAATGCCTAGTTTTACAGGTGGGCAGGGAGAGGCTATCCTCCTACATGCCCAGAAGAAAAAGACAAACACTGAGCTGCAAGTGACCACAACATCTCACTTGATGTCTTACACAAGGCTTAAGATGGTGTGTAAACAGCCACATATATCTACTCCGAATGAATTATGACTTGAAATGAACTATCCTTCGAATTTATATAGAGTTCACTTGCAGTTGGAAGGAAAATGATTCAGGGAACACACAACTGAATGAACCCCACTAGGCCATCTTAGTGGTCCTGCTGCTCCTCCAGGAATTGGGTTGTCCAGGTCGCCATAAGGACACCCATCTGCAACAGCCAGTTTTTATAAGAATTTATATGGAGCCAATTATCTCTTTGTGCTTTAATTAAGAGCTGCACAGTATATATGTCATCAATCTTTCACCAAAAAGCTTTCAAATATGTGAAGACATTTACCACTCTTCATGTAAAGAAGACATGAAGACATTCTTCATGTAAAATAGTGCTGTATCCTCCTCCCTACCTGGTTCTTGTAGGAGATAGCTGTATTATTCACCATTATACACTATTCCCCTCCCTGAAAGGAAATTGTGCCTTCAAGTTCATAGCCATGTAATTTGCCTGGGCTTGACCATGTCTCGTCCAAACAGAAGTTTTAAATGAGATTGCAGGGAGAGCAAGCACCACTTGCTTTTCCCCTATGTCAAAAGTGTGGGCATGTCCCACATCGGGGCTACTCCTTCAGCCTGAGAAGCATGGAGCAGAGACAAACAGACTCACAGCAGCCCACCTAAAACGTGAGCAAGAGACTACCGTGTGTTACTGTGAACCACTGAGATTAGAGGTTTCTGTGGTGTGGGAAAAGTGGGCCAATATAAAATTGGCAACTTTAGGAAAGATTAAATTTTTACTATCTGTCCCACTATCAGATTTTCTCCATAGGATACTTTGTAGTATAATACCTAATTTAATTTATGTATTTCATGAACATTTATATAGCAGTTGCTATATGCCAAAACTATTCCAAGAACTTTATAAAAATTAATTTACTCCATCATCATAAAAGCCTCTCAGACAGGTTCCCTTATAACCCCCATTTCACAGATGAGGGAGCTGAGACAGAGAGAGGTCAAGATCACACAGCAGGTAAGCAGCAGAGTCAGAGTTCAACCCAGGTAACGCTGGCCTGGGAGTCCATGTCCTTAACCACTATGCTATGCAATTACAATGATTAATATTTGTTGAGTTAATTTAAGCATGTTCAATCTTGTTTAATTTATTGTTCTCATAATAAATCCAGGAAGTAGGGGGACCTGAGACTCAGAGATGCAAAGTTACTGGCTCAAAGTTACACAGAGACCTTGATGGCAGCAAAATTCATGCTTTATAAAGAAAAAAGAAAACCCTCCAAACACTGATATAGTCATCAGTTTAAGTCTTCCTATTCAAATCGAGTGAATCGGACCACCACTGTATTTCCAAGAGCTCTCTTCGCATTTAGCACCATCACCAACATTAATAAACGTGGCTGCATGTCTACCTCAGGGAAGACATTGTGCTAGGTAGGTGCCCTTGCCTCAATCAAGACTGAAGAAATAGACTTACTCTAATTAGGTCTCGATGTGGTGAAAGATGAAACAAACACCGCTGTGGGTGGGAAGCACTGGTACCCCGGTCAGGTGGGTCTCACTTGGTGACTATAGTTTTCACAAGATTGCATAGCAGCTGGCTGCCCCAGAATGTAGCAGGAAGAGAAAACACAACATTCCCGTCCTCCGCCTGTTTCATTATCTCCAGGGATGGCGTCAGCATTAAAGGAGCAGTGTGAAATGGACAATTCGCACATCTCCCACATTTCTCAACAACGTCGGTGCCTGCTGTTGCCATGGCTGCCGTGGCCACTGCTGCCTCAGTCTTCTTGCACCAAGCAGAGTACTAGACCTGGACTGGCAGGGAAGCTCATGCAACCAGGTGTGTGCATGCACACACACAGCACTCTCCACACCCCTTTCTCCACTCCCAAGAAATGTCAGGGAGTATGGAAAAAAGGGAAAGAGGCAGCAAGCACTGGAAGAAGGGCTCCCCTATCACTGCTAGAAGCCTTTAGAAGAGAACTGGAGTCCTCCTGCACCACAAGGTGACAGGCAATAGACCCCATGCCACCTTGCTCCTCCAGTCTCTCCCTTCACTGTAGACTGACCTGCTTTGGAGTGGGGTTGTACGAAGGCCTTCAGAGCCTTGTCTGGTGCACATGGCACCTGCAGGGAGAAAGCAGCCAATGAGAATAAGGCCCTGCCCTGATCCCTGCCCAGCCACCCAATCTGGAGCCTCCTGGTTTCAGGTGCAGGCTCAGCCCTTCCCACACATCTGGACCACACTTGCCTTTAATTAGAGAGAATTAAGGAGCTCGGCTGCCATACTCAGCATTCAGACTTCAGGCAATCCTGCTCTGATTATGTGGCCTCATTCTCAAAACTGAGCTTCTTCCCCCCTGGCACTTGTATTAGTCAGTGTCCTCCAGAGAAACAGAACCAATAGGAAACACACACACATTAAGAGATTTATTATGAGCCCTGGCTGGCGTAGCTCAGTGGATTGAGCGCGGGCTGCGAACCAGGCATCGCAGGTTCGATTCCCAGTCAGGGCACATGCCTAGGTTGCAGGCCATGTCTCCCAGCAACCGCACATTGATGTTTCTCTCTCTCTCTCTCCCCTTCCCTCTCTAAAATAAATAAATAAATAAAATCTTTAAAAAAGAGAGATTTATTATGAGGAGTTGGCCCATGTGATCATGGAGGCTAAGTCCCATGAGAGCCTGCAAAGTGAAGACCCAGGAAAGCCAACAGTGTATGAGTAGTTCTAGTCTGAATCCAAAGGCCTGAGAAGCAGGAACTGATGGTGTCAGTATCAGTTCAAGGGCAGGAGAAGACCAAGTCCCAGCTCAGCAGGTAGGCAGGAAGCAATGGAATTTCCCCTTCCAGTCCATCTTCAGTGTTCAAATAGGTTACCTTCCATTTGACCCTTGGCCCCACTCCTTCCTTCCCTCTTATTGCCAAAAGAGTCAAAGGGTTGGGAAGGCTACAGGTGAGAGGGGAAAAGATTAGCCACACTGAGTTACTGGTCCCTTGCTCCTCAAATACTGGCTGGTTTGGGTGATGGTTCTGACCTACCTGCCATGTGTGAAAGTTTTGATGTGCTTTCTGTACTATTTGGGGTTAATGTTTCCCCAGCCCCATTTTCTTATTTCCAAGTTCATGTTTCCATTCTTCCCTTGCTGAAGGCTGTACTGATTTTGAAGCAGTGATTCTCAAAAATGTGGTCCCAAATCAGGAACATTAGCCTCACCAGAGAACTAGTTAAAAATTAAAATTCTCAGGCCCCACCAGACTCACTGAATCAGAAATCTGGGAGTGGCACCCACCAGCAATATCTTTTAATAAGCCCTCCTGGTGATTCCAAAGCATCCTCAAGTTTAAGAAGCCTTGATTTTAAAGGCTAGGTCTCTTGCCCTCTTTCTAGCCCTTCATCCATCCATTTATTTCCCACAGACCTAATTTGAGAAAGGTGGCATTTAAACACTGCTCAAACTGACATTTTCCTCATTTCCACTTCTATCGGATTCCTGATTGCAATTTTATAATACTCCAGAGGCCTCACCGTTAGAAAATACCAATTCAAAATAAGAACAGATTATTTTAAAACGCTTGCTGGCACATTGATGCCACTGGCTGGTTCATACTGACTAATTAATCCTTGTTTGACCTGAATTAATGCCTCATCTGTGTAAAATGATGGAGATTGCTGGAATGCAGCAAATTTGAGGCTATAAAACCAAAGGCATGTGGGAGTGGATTCAACACTGGGCTAACATGAGGATTAAAGAACTTCTTCAACTGGTACATTATTTGAAGTTGGATTTTCTTCCTCTCTCCTCTCCACCCCCACCTCCTTCAAGAAAAAAAAAAATTACCAGAAGACATGAGCATATTGTCTCCCCTTCTCCCAAATAAAGGTAAACTGACAGCGCTTTCAATGAAAGGCTCTGCATGATTAGAATTAAATGTCAAATACGATTTTCTGTTGGCAATTCAAAGTGTTGGTGTCAAAACCATAACTGACAGTGCGGCTACAGATTAGTATCTGTCTGGATCTCAGCGTCACACTGCGCAGAGGTTTATGATTTAGTAGATTAACACAGCTCTCTTCACACTACCACTTAAGAGATAATTTGTTCGAGCAGGAGCCAATTAGATTGTGGCTGCCCAGGAGCAGGAGCCCCCCCGCCCCCGAAGTTCTGTCAGGCATTTGATGGCACACCCCGCCCCCTGTGGGGGTCTGCCATCACTATGGGTGACAGGCAGCAGAGGTGAACGGGCCACAGCTGCAGGCTGCCCGCTGGTGTTGGTAACGTCTGGGGAAAAATGGAGTTCCTATTGATCCAACCAATATGAAATGGCCTTCCAGGTTGGAGATTTTATTTATTTAGCTTCTGCTTCTCCCATGGGATGGAGGGCAGGGTGGGGGGTTACTGCTGGCAAGTCCCTGAATCATGCACTCTACTACTAGGTTTCCCCTAGCTCTAGAAAAAAAAAAAAGGCAATCAGAGCTCAGAGAAGTGAGGGGACTTGCCCAGGATCAGAGCTTGGGAAGAGGAGGGATATTTCATATTACTTGAGACTCACAAAGTGACAGACACTGTTTTAGGCACTTTTCTCTCCAATGTCTTATGTAATATTCACTACGACTTTGTCGTTGTTATGGGGCAGACTAGACTAAGGATGTAAGCACTTGCGTAAGAAAATCAAATCCATGGCAGAGATGGGTTAGAGTTAGAACTCCTAATTCCCAATTCTGTGCTCTCAGCAATGTCTTATGGAGTGTCCCTAGAATAACTATTTCAGCTGAGAAGGGGATAAAACGGCTTTGAAAACTGCACTTCTGTTTTGCACGCATGCCATTCCTGCCAAGTGACAGCCCATAGAAGCCAGATAATAAAATAAATAAAATGAATGCTCTGTGTCTTGACCAGCCATAAATTGTAGCTGGTCCTCAGCAAGCCTGATTTAAGAGTCTCATCTTGCAGAGACTGTTTGTTCTTTCTTTTTTCCCCCTCTTGTCCCCACTTCTCAAGAAGAAAAAGAAATGGTGAAAGCAGTCAGTTCAATGCAGCATTTCTATTATCCAACAATGCCGGGATGTGACAACAAGGAGACCCACAAGATAATGTTCAGACTCTGGTTTTAGAATGTTTACTCTCTTCTGGGTGAACCCTGACATCCAAATGCATTAATGCGGTGCCATTTTCAACTCTCATGCCAATCTCTATCCTTGTATGTATCAGAATTTTAATGCCTGCTTCCCTGTTTGAGTTATGGTAATTTATTATAATAGTGTATTTTGACCTTTTCAGTATTTTGTATTTTTATTGGATAGCTGTTTCACCTCTTCCCTGGAGGGTTAGCCAGGCTAAAAATGAGAGAGAATGGTAAGACCGACCAATCAAAATACAGAATATTAAAAAGGTCAACACACAAGAGCAAACTACTAATTTGGAAAACACACAAATGCAGAAAGAATGAAAGTTCCAAACAGCATGGTGACCAGAGCAATAGGGGAACAGAAGAAGGCCAAGGGGGTCCTCCCCCCACAGCACAACAGTTAGTTCAGCTGCTAAATGTAGAGCGGCTCCTCATCAGGAACCAAAGGTGGGGAGGAAATTGGTGCAAACTCCAAAGGGCGTGAACTGTACCATTTCTGTTTCTGCCTGGTCAGTGCAAATGGCAAAGAGTGGTGGTGGGGTTGAAAGGTCCCAGTCCAGAGCTGCCGGGGCATTTTAAATATAATTTGCAGTAACCAGAGGATATACCTAAGATACTATATTCAACCCTCTACCTACAGGCAGATCCATGTCTCAGGAGTCTAATAGAACTGATGCTCATCCAATTCTTTTTTGAAGCTCTCTACGAAGTAAAATCCCCCAACCTTCTCAAATGACTCTTTCTAGTTTAACTATTATTAATTAAAGCACAATAATAAGCATGTCTTGACAGCCAAGATGAATAGAATCATAAAAACTTAAAGCATACTAATTCAAGTGGGCTTTCAGGCCTACTCTGCTGAAGGTGATGGTCAAGAAGTAACTGAAAAGCATGGTGAGCCTATGGGCAGCTCCTCACCCACTGAAACTTATACTGCACTGGTGGTTAGCAACCCAGAACAAACGCGGAAGGCTCTCCATCTCCCGGGATGATTGGCACCAGAAAAGAGCCACTCAAAGGAATGCATATAAAACAAGGACCAAAATCTCAACGTGAAAAGCGAAGAGATTTTTAACTACAGCTCGTCTTAAAACATAAAATGAAAATTAAAAAGAGATGATTCTGTTTCATATTTAATAAAATATAAGTTAAATTCTAAGCATATTCTTAAAGTATAAAAAGGAGTTAAGGGTTCTCTGGGAAGTCAAGGTACAATAATCACAAAAAGACTAACTTTTACAAAATATTCAGAAGACCTGAATATTCAGGTTATCTCTAAATCCTTTCATATTACAATTTTTCCTGTTTCAGTATCTTGACCCCTATTTTTTCTCTTATCCAGTCAGTCGACTTCCTGTTATCTGATTGTGAGGTCCTTATTTGTCAATAGAGTTGAGAGCAGCATGAGCCATCCTATTATATCACTTTCATCAATTTCATGAAATCCTGTGTTTTGACAAAATTTGCCATTTTCATTTGCTTTTGATTTACACTGTACTGCCAAAACATCTGCTAATAACCTGCAAACTGTCCAAATATCAGTGCCATACAGGTTCATGTGAAACAGTTATGTTTGAGTAGAGTTAACTTTTTTAAGTCTATTAGTGAACATATGACAACTCTTAATTCTCTATGTAAACTTTTAACTATGGGTACTCTCATGATGAAAGCTCAAGCATATGGACTCTAGACTTATCTAGATGTAAATCAGAATGTTTTCAATATAAAACATATCATAACAGCCCTGGCTAGTGTGACTCCGTGGACTGAGCACCAGCCTGCAATCCAAAGGGTCTCAGGTTAGATTCCCAGTCAGGGCACATGCCTGGGCTGCAGGCCAGGTCCCCAGTAGGGGGTGCATGAGAGGTAACCACACATTGATGTTTCTCTCCTTCTCTTTCTCCCTCCCTTCCCCTCTCACTAAAAATAAATAAACAAAATCTTAAAAAAAAAAACTACCATAACAAACATGAAAATGATTGCTGAAGCATATGTCCAACTATCAACATTTTCTAGTCTGACTTTTAGGAATAACAATCTGAGCAAGTTGCATCTAAGATAAGTATTTGGAATTAGAAACACTATACAGATGTGTAATGACTGTTCTTTAAGAATATTTAACATATACTCAGATTACACTGTTAAATTAACAAAACAGTTTTTAAAAACCCAATGTAGCATGCAATCCATTTTTAAAACACTATCCTTTATTAAATATTTATTATGTGCCACAAACTATACTTTGCATTTTATATGCATTATATTATTTAACTCCTATAATGGCCCAAGAGAAAGGCATCCATACATACAATTACAGGTAATTAAATAAGACAGAAGTTAAGCAACTTACTGAGAGGAAACTTGTAATTAGTGGCAGAGGCAGAACTCAAACCCAGGTCTTTCTGACTCCAGGCGCAAGTTTCTAACCACTCTATTACAATACATAGAAAAGCCATCTAGAAAAATTAAAATGTGCTAAGATTGTGGATGTTTTTATTCAAGTCTTTGTATTTTTCTATACTTTTACATCTTCTAAATTAAAGTGCTTGCTTTTATAATCAGAGAAAAGAAAGCTAACTGTTGCAGGAAATTCAGGTTAGAGACTGGAGATTCCCCTGTTGCTCACAGCTAATGGAAGCTTTGTGGAGAAAAAGGGAGGCAAGTATCTGGCTGAGTAACAGCTTGAGGGAAGGCTCCAGCTGGCCAGGACGGTCTGGCACATCCTGTAAGTGCTGCTGACATGGACACTGCCCACTCGACCCACTGAGGAGCTTAAAATGAATTACTGTGCATGTGGGAGGAAGGAACACTGACCACAATCAGAGACAAGGACACCCACCATGTCCTATGAGGGCCTGTCTGACTGCCTGTCCCCCATCCCATGGGCCCCACCCACAGCTCAGTCCTCCCCTTTGCTTTGAGCCTGACTCTATCCCAAGTCGGGGCACTGAGCACTGCAAAACTGCTAATGTTTTTAAGACCTTAATTCCCCAAGAACAGGGTCCTGCCTTCCCACAGACCTCCTGGAGATGGCTGGGGGCTGAACAAGCCAACCTGGCCTCGTGAAAGTATCTGTGTTCAGGCTAGAACTAGCTCTGCTGGGCTGCACTCTGTAGCACAGCCAGCCACGCCTTCCTCTGCCTTACAACAGTGACAACCTGACGGTCTGAGCCATCTTTGTAGTCATTCGCCATGACCTTTCACCCAACTTCTTGTTTTCTGTCACACTCTGGTCCCAAATACTTGCCCCAGGCTTTACACAGCAGCAAAATACTGAGATACTGATCTCTCAGCTGTCAGGGTAACAGGTGGACCTTGGACTCTTCTCTCTAGCCCCTGGCAAGCCAAATGTGCCCCATAAACATTACCATTCCGTGAATGCAAAAGTTGGGGCTCACTGACTTTGAACCATCCTATTAGGTTTTCTTGGTCCCCATGTACCATTCTCTTTGAACTTGGTCCATCTTAGACCTGCTGAGCTACTGCTTTGTCTCTTGGTGATTTAAATAATTATAGATAATGCTACCATTTGCTTACTGTGTGTCAGGCGCTTTCCTAATTGTTTTACATTAATATGACTTTGACATGAGTGACAAGTTCTCTGGGCCTCTTTTGTTTCCTCTGAAAAGTGGGGACAAGGGCAATCCCTCTGAGACCCCTTCCAGTGTTCTTTGGGAGTTCCAGAAATAAGTGCCAGTGTTAATGCAGCCACCTCTCAGAACAGGGCTTCACAGCTCGCCACTTGGACAGAAAAGGAGATCTATTTAAAAACAGAAAAAAGCATTTTCTCTAAGATGATGTTTTCAAAACTTTAATCTGAAAAAATTGTCAGAATTTCCAGTAGAGGTAGAATTATTGAACAAAAAATCGGTATTCGGCTGGAGGAAGCAGGTTTGTGGTGAAGTGGAGTCTAAGAGCAGAATTACAGGAGATGGGCCAGTTAGAAAATCAAGCCCAACAGTAAGAAATCAGCTTCCAGAGTTGCAGGCCCAGGCTCAGGCCCAGAACCATGACTGGGCCTTTCTACAAGGCTCTAACCAAGGGCTAATAAATAGTATTTACCCAAGGTAGATGGTTCCAGAGGAACAGAAGAGATTTAATTAGTTACACACATTATTTCTTGGAGTTTCCAGTCCACCCATGGGGGAAAAATTCTTCTTTTTCAATGTATGCCTGATTTTTGCAATCTCTCAGGCTATCATCAACTGGCTTCCATTTTTTTCAAAAGGCAAATTAACTGCCTTGAGGTTTTACCTACCGGGACTTGACACTAGTATCCATCCCTGCAGTGTATGAACAGGGTGACAGGCAGAGCCTGTCATCCACACACACAAGTGCCTTCAAATACCATATTTACCTTTGCAGACATTGGTAAAACTAGCACCAGAAACAAGAAGAAAATCAAGAGATCTTTCTCTGCTGGTTTATGGAGTCTTCCATCTTTTCTGTAAAATAAGGAAGTTATTAATCTCCTCGGTCAACAATATTAGGCGGCTATGCTATGTCACGTGTGCAACCAGCCCCCGTGGGCAGGCCTACATAAGGAGTGGGGAAAGTAGACGTTTCCTCCGTGCGGTTGATCACTGTCTTTCTCTTGCCCTCTAAAATCCAACACACCCTGCAGGGCCAATCCTGTCTTTCGTTCTCTCTGAAGACTTATTCGGCTCCACCATACAACGGCGAAAACATCCTAAATGAGCCCTGATACCACTTTAATGCTCTGCATCAGCAGAGATCACTCACTGCTGTGAATTGTTATTATTGCTACTTATATCTTGTCCAAACAACTAATTTGTGAGCACTTAATGGAAAGGGTGGTTCTTATGTTTTTAAACCCTAATGTCCCAAATCAGAGAATAAACACAGTAGGAAATCAATCCTTTGTTATTTTATCGGTTTATGTTACTAGAAATTAATTATGAAGGGGACTGTTTCTGAAAATTTAGGGATTAATAGCCTCTCGCTTATACCATGTCTAAACCAAGATCTATTTGTCTCATTTTCCCATTCCTTTCGTCTCCCTCCTGAACTCTCCCTCCACTTTCCTCTACGTGTGTTATCATGACCACCGTGACATTCTTACCTTCTCTGCAATTCCTCCTTAAAACACCTATGTGTTAGTAAATTTGAAAATGTAGGTAAAACTTTAAAAATCTAGAACAACATGAATTACCAATCTGCACCCAAGAAGAAATAGAAAATTTGAATGGTCTTATACTCATGAAAGAAATTGACTCTGTAATTAAACTAATTTTCCATAAAGGTGAACCCAGGCCCAAATGGATTTGTAGCAGAGTTCAACCAAATAGTTAAGAAAAATATAATTCCAATATTATTTAAACTCTTTCATAGGATAGATAGATATGCAGTTTATTAGATTAGTATAACTTCATATAAACATCAGATAATGATGATACGGAAAAATTAAACTTACAGGTCAATTTCTCTCATGACTGCAGGTACAAAAATTAAAAACAATATGTTAGCAAAATGAACCCAGCAATGTCTAAAAATAGTAATTTATAATGACTCAATTGGCATTATGCCAGAAAGGAAAACTGATTCAACACTTAAAAATGTATGTTCATCTTCCCTCCCTCATTCACTCAGATCGATTCAGAGCAATTAAAGACTCACTGTCATCTCACACAGCCTCTCCTCTCTCTCCTTTCTCTCCAGATCCGTGCAACCCTGACCAAATGGAATACATTCCAGGCCTGGGTTTCTTTCTCAGCATTCTCATAGACTGGGTCATTTCCCACAGGAACATTAACATCTTCAAAATATGATTATCCCAACTGTTGAGTATCTAATCTTCCCAGAATTTCAGGGATACAAGGAAACACAATACAATAGCATGAGGCCTATTTCCTCAATGTCAAGAAAAAAAAAAATCATGTAATCCCCAAACCAAATATGACCATTATAGTTGTTTACAATCTTAACATCAATTCCAAGCTGATATAATGTTTCCTAAATCCAACATAGTATATAATCTAGATCCATGCTGTTATCATCTACTGTAGATAATGAGTCATATTAGCTTAGTGAAAAGATTAACCAAAAAGTAATAAATGAAGCCCACCTGACTTCAACTTTTCAGCATGTCAGTCAGCCAGGCCAGGTGTTGTTCAAAGTTCACTGCCTACCAAGTAAACACTCATTGGAAAAAAAAAATCACATCAAGACACTGTTTCCCATATTCTAAAAAAATACCCCATATCCTCCTCAAGATATTTTCTCTTTCCATAATTGGTGCCCAATTCCTCCCACCCCCTCTCCAACTCCGCATACCTGCACCCTAATCCCCATCCCAGTCCACAGGCTGTACCTCCCCTGATCCCAGAGCGTGCCCTTCTCTCTGTATTCCTCCAAATCTGAAGGCTCTGGAAGCTTACTTACTTTGTGTTAACATTTCACTTTCTGTGGCTGCTGTTATCTTCCTTCCATTCGGGAACTTAGGTTTGTCCCATAATGTCTGCCTTAAAAGAGAACAGCCCTTCCCCTTTTGTTTCCATATTTGCCCCACCTGGAGAAACCCAATTGAAAGATTTCTCAATTTCAGTTGCTTCTGGGGAATTTCTGAAACCTGCTCTCAATCATAACATGAGGTTCAAAATCTCATAAGTCTTGTCTTCTTCCAAGGTTTGAACTCCCATCTCCTGACAGCTCAAGCTCTACTTTTCCAAACCACAAGTTCAGATGGCTTTTTAAACCTTCACCTTGCCCTTAGATGGGTGATCCTGTTCTTCCCACCCTCTACTAGGAGCTAAGCCTTCTGCAACCATCCAACATCTTTTGTACCTTCTGTTCCTCTTCCTAGAGGTCTCTCCAGACCTAGAAGATTGAGGCTGGTTTTTAAGCTGATTCCATCTCTTGTTGAGTTACCTTCCAAGATCTCTGCATTTTCTGTTCACTTTCCAATTCCTAAATCTTTCTCACTCACTCACTATGTACCTGTCCACCTCCAGTGAGCAAACTTGATTCCTAGCAAGAGGAAATTGTTGTTTTGTTGTTGCTGCTTGCTTCCTTCTTAACCGCTCACCTAATTCCATTAAGATGTTCCCCTGACTCAATCTAAGATGACCCACCACCTGCAGGGAGCACCTACACCCTTGTTCTACTTAATCTGTTCTCGCGTAAACTGCACCAACTCCTAATGTTTGAGCCCATCTTACATGTATTTCTAAGAACTCCCTCTCTCAATAGGAAAAAAAACAAACAAAAACAAGAAAATAAAATGAAATTTGAGCCCATTAATACCAACTCAGTCCACAATCCAGATGCTAAAGGCTTTTACATCAGAAGTCTGTTTATTTGGAAGTGAGCTTTTTTGAGAGCCCAGAAGTTTCTACTTCTGCCAAACCCAAATTCCTACTAATCAAAATCAAGGCACACAAACTCTCTCTCTCTCTCTCTCTCTCTCTCTCTCTTCCTCTCTCTCTTGTTTTGCTAATGAGAACCAGAGCTTCTCTTGACAATGCAAGTTTCTTCAGGCAGCTGAACCAAAACCTCTAACTTTCGTGCATGTGCTCTCCTCTGTCTGTCAGGGAACAACAGTTGTTTGCTATTGGAAAGGGTAAATGCACAAGATCTCCAACCCTTGACCAGCAGTAACCATGGCTGCTGTAATCCCCATCTCTGCTGCCTTCCTAGCAGAGTCTGGGGCTGAGGATTTGGCTATAAATCCCTCTTTGGTCGAAAGCCTGATGATGTAAACTGAGCTCCACACAGGATTTAAAAGCTCCTCTGGACTCTTTACCTTAAGAGCCCCCTAGGAGCTCCTGATTAGCCTGCTCCTCGTCCACGTCCCCTTCCCAGGGGCCCCTCCCTGGACACACTTGGCTTTTTTAAGGGCAGAGTTTATTCCTAGCTGAGCACTCTCACAGCCTAATTTACTGCCCTATCTGCTTCAAGCTGCTTCAAGGGAGCCACACCAAAACAGCCCCAGGGAGGAGGAAGGCTTGAACCTTCTTTCCTCCTCCCCTTGTGTCCTTGAGATCTCCACCTTGTCTTCTACATACAGCAGATCTCCTCCTCCCTGAAGTCCCAAACCACTCTGGAAATGAGACTGTGGCCAACTTATCACAGTTTTCACTTTAAGCATCTAACAGCAAAAATGATGGAATAAGACCTGTGACAGTCATCCCCTCTCAGGAGTTCAAAGGAAATAGAGATGAGATTACAGCCACTAGACTCTGTCCAGCTGATTACTGGTGCTGGTGGTGACATGCACTGTTTGCTGATGTGTGCAGTGATAAGTACAGCAAAGGGACAGAGTCTGCGGAGAACGTGCCCGTGTATTCCTGGGGCTGTGTTCTCCCAGTGCAGCCACTTGAATCAAGCCATATGCACTGTGGGCTGACTCGGCTTCTCAGTAACAACTGTTTAAAAGAGGACAGAGGCAAGGCTTCCAGATTTGTTGAGTCTTGTTGTTCTTGGGGAAGCAGGGGGAGTGAGGGTTCTGTTTCCAGCACAGTTAGTAGTAGTTTTGGGTTAGTTACAACATATGCCAGGGCCTTCAAAGAGCTGTGGGCTTAAACTGAAAGAATTTTTTTTAACTCATATGCACCAAAAATGAATTCTTCCTCTTGGCTTATTATAAGAACTAACAGTACTCTGATGTGATTATAATGCATTCTGAAAGATTTATAATGTCCCATGAGCACAAGAATTTTTAACAGTGAAATTCCACAGTTGGGCCATGACATTAATAAGCAACGCTGGAAGACTGGGTTATGAAAATGTTGGTCCTTCTCTTCACAGACTCATGTGATCATGCATTCATTCAACAGGTTTTCTGTGCTAGACCTAAGCCAGGGTCTAAGGATGGAGTGAGGTTAATCTGGCTGTGTCAGGAACCCTCCTCAGAGCACATAGGTGCTTCCACAGATATGACTGGCCTTCTGAGAGTTCCAGGTGCATACGAACTGCTCCCCCCACCACCCAGCCCTTCTAACTGTCCAGTCAAAGGAATTCCATTCTTCTTGTGGTCAAGAGACCATAAGTAATAATAAAGTTATTGTAAAGAGTATATAAGTTGGTTCTTTTCTGTTCTAGAACCACCTCGACAGCTAAAACTACAGGCCATCACAGGAATTCTGGTTCATCTATTCATCTGATGGTTGAATTATCTCTACAACATCCCCAGCAAAGCAATGGCAATCTGTGCTTAAATGCTTCCAGTGACAGAGAACTCACTGCCTTACTAGAAGTCCTTCTCAAACTACTTGTGGCTCTCAGAGCTTGAGCCAAGCTTGGCTCTGCCTTCCTACATCTTTCACCCATTGGTTTCTACCATTTGGAGCCACACAGAACAAATCCAATTCCTCTTCCTCAAGATATTAAACATATGTCCTCAGTCCTCTCTCCTCCTGGCCAAAGACCAGCAGTTCTTTGATCTCTTCATCATATAACAATCTTACTGTGTGATATTGCAATTGCAAGATGCATTACCTCTATTACTTCATTTAATCCTCATAATCATCCTATGAGGATTTGATTCCCATTTAATAGATGGGAAAACTGAGGCTCAAAGAGGTTAAGTAGTGTGCCTGGAATTACTCAGCAAGCATGACAGAATTTGAACTTGGCCCACGGTTGACTGACTCCAAAGATCATGTCAATGGCTCTCTATCCTCATTGCTCTAATACGGTTAAAGTTCCATTTGTATATCTGTAGGTTTGTCCATCAGCATTTTATGTTGCCTCTTCTAAAACCATATTCACACTTGTCTTGGCATATCTGTCTCAGTTATTTTTGTTTCCTTACAGCATTAAACTATTGGTAGGTAAGGGACTTGTTGAACTATAAAATAGGTATTTATAATGACCCAGTTGTGTCCCACAGAAGTAGAACAAAGAATATCACTTGAACTATTCAATCACCTTTTATTCTGCCCAGCAAAAGGTTGAATTCTCCCTAGTTCAGAGCACTGAACTAGGCACAAGGAATACAAAGATGATTACAAAAATGGTTATCACATTGAGGGAAACAAATAGATAAAAAACTAATCATGAGGCGTGAGAGAAGACCTCTGTGTGAAGAAGCCGGTGCGTGCCCATGACAGAGAGCAGATGCGGCCCTGCTGGGCGCTGGAACGTGGCAGTGGAAGTCAGAGGAGCTCCACAGAGGAGAGCACCATTCAGCTCTCTCTTAAGGAGCAAGCATTTTTAACAAAAAGGTTAAGAGTTGGGGCAGGGGGCCGGGGACAGTCCAGGCTCATTTTAGAATGAGCAAAGCCATTGTCATAAAGTGGCTTAGTGTCATCCAGGACACAGAATTTTCTGATAACACCAATGTATAAAATATACTAGATGGAAGGTAGGATAGAATACAAGGCTGAAAATAAGCTTCTAGGGCAAGATAGATAAACTAGTCTTGACATTTGGACTTAGTGTGGAGCCATCAAGAGTATTTAGGTAATAGAAACTGATCTATATTTTACAAAGATCTCTGGTGGCTTTCTTGTGAATTCCAGAATAAAGGTAACACTTAAAGAACCCCTACGTGTGACCACCAAAGTTATATTTACTCTTTTTCAGTCATATCACATAGTTTACTCTCAACTACCACTTCTTTTCACATGTAATGGTGTTAAGCCATGTCTTTTCAGCCGTGAGCAGTTGGACCTAAGTTTTGGACCTTCCACAAATCCCAATGCATTGATTTGGTTTAATTGGGCCCCCTCGACCTCTTGTTTACACACTTCACAATACTGATTTTTATCTCCAACATGCTTACAAGGCTCCCAGATTCATATTACACATCAGTACACTTTTTCATGCAAATCACAGATTAAAAGATTAAAACAGAAATCAAGGGCGCATCTCCAAGCTTGTCACGACACACTTCCCACTGGATTAACATTTACTTTTAACTCAGTCCCTTTTAAAATAGAGCTCTTTAATCAGTAACTATTCCACTCACTTGTCCATTTTCTTGCCAAACATCATGCTGACATCCAGCATTCCAGATGAAGTTAGTCACATAAAACTCAGTCCTAGCGCCCGAGTTGGTGCTCGTGTCTGCAGCTTCCTTTTCTAGGTGCTCGCGTGCCAGCCCTTTAGTCTAACATTGAACACTCTTGAAACCTATGTAGTTGCATATTCCATCTTCTTTCTTGATTGGAAATCCAAATTCCATGAGTTTGTCTCCAATTTTCCAAACCACTTACATTCTCCAGAGTCCACAAAGACCACCCATAGCTGTTGGGTGATCTACTGTGACAGGTTTCTTTCAGTAACATGGGAAATAATTTTCCAGCCTAGAATACCACAAATGTCTGTTTCAGCATCTATAAAATAGAAAGGGGGTTGATAATTAAATAGCATAATGCTCCTAAAAGACCAATGTCTAACACATAGGAAATGTTACCCCCCAAATCTGTAAGAAGCCACCACATCACTACATTTCCTACTGAATGTACCACCAGTTCAATTGACCTAAAAACAGAATTCTTCTAAAATCTGCATTTTCTGATGTTTCCTAATTCTACAAATGATGCCAGTATTCTTGCACTCACTCAGGCTTGGCACCCAAAGATGTGTTTAATTCATCACTTGCCTTCACCCCACGTTAGTGTTAAGTATAGTAGATTTTATTCCTGCAATCCCTTAAACATCAGCCCTTTATTTCTGTCCCATGGCCACTGTCATGGACTAAATGCTTGTGTCCCCTTAAAATATATATATCAAAGCTTTAGTCCCCAATGTGACTGTCTTTGACCATGAGGCCTGTGAGAAGATGACAAAGGATAAATGGGGTAATGAAGTGGGGCCCTAATACAATGGGGCTGGCACCCTTGCAAGAAAAGGAAGAGTTCTGATAGAGTCACCAAAACTGTCTCTATACCATGTGAGGATACAATGAGAAGATGGTTATCTACAAGCCCGGAAGAGAGCCCTCTCTAGGAACCACATCGGCCAGCACCTTAACCTTGGATCCCAGCCTCCAGAACTCTACGAAATAAATTTCTGCTGTTTAAGCTCCCTGGTCTGTGGTATTTTTTTTTTTTATAGCAGTCCAATCTATTCCTGGAAACTTGTATCCTCCATTCTTGATGAGAAGGAGGATATCCTCCAATCTAGCCAAATGAAACTTTTTACCATTCCTGAGAAACATTTAATCATTTGCACTTTATACTCATCTCTGCACTCAAATACTGTGTTCTTCAGGAACGTATTCAGCTGCAAGGGAACAGAGTAACTGACTGACAGTGGTGTAAACAATTAGGAATGTATTACTCTCATATAACAAATTCAGACATAGGAAGTTACTGCTGTCAGTTTAGTTGTTCAGTAATGTCACCAGAAACCAGGACTTCTTTTTCTTTGCTCTATCTCAAGATTAAAATATGGCTGTCACAGCTCCAGACATCGAGTCAGTGTTCAGTATATGACGTTAGCCCCTTCTACTGTAAAAAAAAGTCTAAATATTTCCAGAACCCTGAACAGACTTCTATTTACAACTCATCAGCTAGAATACTATCACATGGCCACCCTTATCTGCAAGGGAGACTGGAAAATTGAATATTTCAAAGCATCTGAACAAGGAACAACAACACCCAGAACAAAACTGGGAGACTGTTAGCAAAGCGTAAGAAGGCAGTTGATATTGGGTGGGCAACAAGTGTAGACACAGGCACCTGACTTTCATTTGGGATGGGAGGATTCTTACCTTTGTTTCTCTTCAAACATCTACCAAAAGTTCTTGCACATACTTGGTATTCACTACATAAAACCTAGTTAGTTATATTACCAGTTTATGACTACCTACAAATAGCTCCACAGTCACTAAGTATTTTCCGGCCTGCGGTAGGTCTATCAGAAAGAACAAGGAGTAAAGGAAATTATGTGTGTCTTCAAGTTAGAGAGACAAAGTGGTGGTTGTTAAATTACTTTCTGAAACCACAGTCATTCTGGGGCCCATGTCGTATCACCAACACCAACATTCACCTTTGCTCAGCAAGACCTTTCTTCACAGGCTAGTATGTATGACAATCATCAGCCCCAAATGGGCCGTATTATCTGATATCTGCACTTCTCTGGTTTGATTGGACATGGTTGTATGATAAATGTGTTAAGAAAACTTTGTTACAAAGCAACATACAGGTATACCTCACTTTTTTGTGCTTTGCTTTATTGCCCTTTCCCAATTTTGTGGGGTTTTTTTTTAATGAATTAAAAGTAAGACCCTCCACCAACAAAAAGATTTTTTAAATTAAAGTATGTACCTTTTACTTTAGACATAATGTGATAGCACATTTAATAGACTGCAATATACATAGAACTTTTATATGCACTGGAAAACCAAAAAGTTCATATGACTTGCTTTATCCGATAACTGCTTTATTGTGGTGGTCTGGAACTGAGATGGCAGTATAGCCAAGGCATGCCTGTCATTAAATATTATTGCATAAATAACATTAAAAGGCAGGAGGCAACCATTAAAACTGATTCTACAGATAATTAATGATATATACATGAATACTTAAGTAAATAGAGACTGCAAAGCAAAGTACACAGTGTACATACCAATAATCACCAATAAGATACATTGTGTGGAGGGGCTACGGATACAGATGGGTCTGCAAAAGGAATGGGGATAGAAATAAAAACTATCACTAAATAGTTTACTTTCTAAAATATTGACAGTGATAGTCTCTGGGTACTGCACTATGTGGGCTTTTAACTTATGTTTGTTTGTCAGCCATCTCCAGATTTTCCAAAACGTAACTACACTGTTTTTGTAATACAAAGGAAAAGATTTTAGTTTTGTTTTTGTTACCCTTTAGGTGTTTTAAGGGACAATCCAGTCTTTTCATGCTTCAAGTGATGATCCAAATTCGATTAGATGAGAAAAGTGCTGTGAATTTAAGTGGCCACAAATTTGAGAGAGTCTCATTTTATGACACAAAAACCATTAGAAGGGCAGGAATGAATCACCCTTATTTGTAGCTTTAGAGACACAAGGAGCAAAATATAAAGGCAGTTGAATCTGGAAGTAGGTGACACACAACTGAAAATAATTTTCTGAGGAGGTTTACGAAGATATTTCATATCTTCACTTGTTCCCCCCTTCACTGCAAAGTGTGACCACAAACAAGGAAATCATTCAGCAGGGAGAGACTGTCTTTGGTGCTATCAATGCTGCTACCTGTACTTCAAGCCTTCTTGAATAAACACTGGAAAGCTCATTGCTCTCCTTCTTTTGTTTTAGTAATGGAAAGGCTTTCCACAGGATGGACTCACAATGACCATGACATTCAAGGGATTCTTATTTTACATGCAGTGCTGAGCTGAGTGCCAGCTTTATCTTACTGTTCACATGACAAAGCAGCCACTTATCAGTAACAACTGGAACAAAAAAGGCTGGAAAGTCCTAGAGAGCCCGGGCTAATGGCACGATTGCTGCTGGATCTGGTGTCACTCCGTAAATGAGCCCCTGGGAATCTCAGCAATCTCTAGAAGATGCTGGTTTCAACAAGTTACTCTTTCCATTTACAAGGTGCTGTGACTAAGACATATATGATATGTTATTATAAAATAATAACACTAAATTTGAATGTATACTGTAACTTTTATATTGATAAAAGAAATGAAATAAGGTCAGGAATAATACTTCTGGCCTAAGAATACACTATGATAGAACCCATGTAGTAAGAATAAAGATCTTGAAGTTGTAAAACACAACAGATCATAGACATCTAGATTTGAATCTAGTTTCTGGCTGTATTAGACATGTTCTAAGCACAAGGGGGAAAGGATACGAGTATCTTTGGAGGTTCTTCTAGGTTGTCCTGCCAGGAACCAAAGACAAGAAAGGATTCAGGATAGATGCTCAGCACAGAAATGAAATCAGTGCATTGAATTTCTCTGGAAACTAAATTATCTGGAGGTTGTAGTCAGGGGTAAGGATCTAATGCTATAGAAGGGTCAACTTGCTACGTAAAGGTCAACTATAAAAAGGTTGTTGTCAACTCAGCACTAGTAGCCCCTTTGACTCCTCAGCATCACTTAAGAAAAGCCAAGGAATGCATTTCCCAGAATCCCCTTCTTCACATGGTGCTGAGTTTCCCAATGAGAGTCAACCATTGGAGATTTAGAAAGTGGAGGAAAATCCCATTAGTCTCCAAAAGCAGATGAAGAAAAACATAGCATCAGAGAGGAAATTCACTGTGGCTTCCAAGTCACAAATTCCTCTTTCAAATTCCTCCATTTTGGGTGTGTGTGTGATGTGTATATATGTGTTACGTACCATTTAGTTGGCTCCAAATCCTGGAGAACTTATGAATGAGTGTTATCAATAGTGTCCTGTCTTCAACAGCCCTGCTCTGCTCCTGTACACCAGTGCCTATGACTCCTTTTATGGAGTCAATCCATCTCATATTTGGTCTTCCTCTTTTCCTGCTGCCTTCCATTTTCCCAAGAATGGTTGTCTTTTCCAAAGAACCTTGCCTTCTCATGATGTGCCTGAAGTAAGATAGCTTCAGTTTTGCATTATTGCTTCCAGCAATATTTCCCACGTAATTTGCTCTAGGACCCACTTGTTCATCTTTCTGGCAGTCCAGGCTGTCCATAGAGCCACTCTTCTCCCAACACCGTATTCCAAATGAACCAATGTTTATTTCCTATCAGCCGTCTTCACTGTCCAACTTTCATGTCCATACATAGGAATTGGGAATACAAAGGTGTGGATGATCTTAGCCTTGGTCTCAAATAATACATTATTGGTCTAGATGATCTTTCCTAATTCTCTCATTGCTGCCCTTCCAAGTCTCAGTCTTCTCTTAATTTCCTGGCTGAAGTCTCCATTTGAATGTACTGAACCAAGGTAAGGAAATGCTTAACAATTTTAATGTCTTCATCGTCTGTATTGAAGTTGTATTGTTCTTCTGTAGTCATGATATTTGTCTTCTAGGTGTTCAAATGTAGTCCTGCTTTGACATTATCCTCTTTCACTTTCATCAGAAGTCACTTCAAATCATTGCTACTTTCTGCCAGTCAGATGGTGTCCCCTGTATATCTTAAATTATTGGTGTTTCTTCTAGCTATTTTTCATTCCTTCTTCTGAGTCTAGCCCAGGTTTTTGTATGATAGGTTCTGCATATAGACTAAGCAAATAGGGAGATAAAATGCACCTTTGCCTGAAGGAAGGTATTCTGTCTCCATGTTCTGTCCTGACAGGGGCTTCTTGTCCCCAGTACAGGTTATGTATAAGGATGATCAGATGCTGAGACACGCCCATTTCTTTCAGAACAGCTGATAACTTTGCATAATCTGCACAAAGACTTTACTATAGTCCATAAAACACAGACTAAATTTCTTCTGAGATTCTTTGGAGCACTCCAGTATCCAGTGAATGTTCACAGTTATATCTTGCATGCCTCTTCCTTTTCTGAATCCAGTTTCAATGTCCAGCATTTTTTGCTCCACATAAAGAAGCAGCATTTGTTGCTTTACCTTGACCCTCACTTTACTTGCGTGGGAAATTTGAGCAATGGTCCTATCGTTTTGCATTCCATTGCATTTCTTTTCCTGAAAATCAGGGTATATATTGAATGTTTTCAGTCTGTAGGCCATTGTTTTTTACAATGTCATTTTGTTATATAAGGCTAAAATCGCTGATGGTGGATTACCACAAATTTCACAGCAGCCTCCTATGTGCCCTAAAGGCTAAATTACCTCCAAGTGCTACGTTACAATTCTTTGTACACGGGGCACAGAGAATTTTTAGGCCAGTGAAACTATTCTACATGATATTATAATGATGGATACAGATCATTGTACATTTGTCAAAACTTACAGAATGTTTAGTATCAAGAGTGAACGCTAATGTAAATGGTGGACTATGGGTGATGATGTTGCGTCGGTGTACATTCATCTGTTTTAACAAATGTCCCACTCTGATGTGGATGTGGGCAGTCAGGGAGCCTGTGGGAACACAGGGTGGGAATATGAAAACTCACTGTACTTTCTGCTCAATTTTGCTATGAATTTGTAATGTTAAAAAAAAACCCAGTGTTTTTTTAAAATGTCTTTGTACCCAGAATACAAGGAATAGCTTCTATGTTACTCAATAAACCTGATAAACCTGTGGATTTGCTCACTGAAATATATCAGAAACCTTAGAAAGAGCTATTTGAAGACCAAGGTCAAGGTGGAAACCAGATTGCAAATATAAATATGAAGCTTAAATCTCTTATGAGGAAAATATTGTTAAAGTTGTTACTATATCCTCCCCAAATTTATGACTGCATATTTTTAACTATTTTATAGTTTTGACTTTTTTCTTTCATTATGTTCCATTATGCTATGTTGTAATGTTATGTTTTATGTTGTTATTTTTTTTAAATTTTATTTATTTATTTTTAGAGATGGAGAAAGAGAGGGAGAGAAGTATCTATGTGTGGTTGCCTCTCACGTGGCCCCCACTGGGAACCTGGCCCACAACCCAGGCATGTGCCCTGACTGGGGATCAAACTGGCAACACTTTGGTTCACAGCCTGCACTCAATCCACTGAGCTATGCCAGCCAGGTATGTTGTTATTTTTTTAATTCAGATATATTTCTATCTCTGTTTTCTCCACAGTCAAATCTTACAGAGTGCATATGAAGGCTCCAAGCACAGGTTCTGACACACAATAGAAGGACAATCAATGTTCATTTCCTGTGTTACTAAGCTTTATCCTGTACTGATGCTAAGGGATAATCCCCACCTTCAAGGCGTTTGTAATCTTTTTAAGAAGACAATATATAGAATACAAATGAATAATGGAAATTTCAGTAGTTTAACACAAGAATCCAAGGAACATCCCAAGGTAATCTGTAGTTAACTGCCATAGAGGGGCCCCTGGCAGCAAAACGACGGGACTTGTAAGAGATGGTACCAATGCTCCTGAATATTCATCATCTTGGAAAACCTCAGGCACTGTTGGAAGACCAGACAGTAAGAGTGAGCCAAGGAGATGGAAAACACTGCTTTCTCCTCAACATTCTCCCCCAGTATCTTTTATACCCAGTGGGATTCTTCAGGTTGAATGGAGCCAGATAGCTAAGTGGATTAATTGTTATTTACAATAATATTTTGAACCATGAAGCTTGGGTGACCTCCCATCACTCGCTCTCCACTAGATAAATTGTGCAATTGTAATAAACAAACAAATGGAATTTGCCTCCCTGCCAAGGATGTGCTGCTGTCATCCTTCTGCCATTGTCATCAATTAAAGGATTAAATAATGAATGAACTGGCAGAGTTCAACTATAATCTTCAGACTCAAACTCCAAAGATGTTCCATGAACAGCAGTGTGGGATTTATGGCTTTCATTTTCCTTCACCTCACTCCTTCAGGGTGCACACAGCCACAAGCACCCATAGACACACATGCGCACAGTTGCACCCCACACCCCACACATGTTCTCTGCCAGCTTCTCTTGCCACTTTTTTAAATTAGGTGATGAACTTATTAAAATCACAGAGGAAAATGTATTTGTCTTGCAGGGAAGTTGCTTTAATCCTGTAGTTTAGAACAGAAGAGCTCTAGTAACCTTGACCAGTAATACCCACCTGGAGTGAGGTCAGGAAAGCTAGACAGGCACCCAAAATACCAAGTCAGAAGACACTCAGACTGACATGTTGGGACAGTGATATGGAAGAGGGGCTGTTGCACACAGGGTCTTCCAGCTGCCCAGGAAAACCCACACGGTGGGGGCAGAGGGGCACATTTTCTCCAGAAGGTGGCAAAGCTACAAGTATACGGGAGTTCAACAAAGATTTTGATAAAGACATGATGACACGGTGCCCATCTATAATGCAATATCAAGAGGTTGTTAGAGATATTGATTAACCATAGTAGTAGCTCACATTTACAAAGCCTATACAATGGCACAGGCACTGTGCCAAGTACTTTCCATGGATTATCTCATTTAAGCTTCACAAAAAACCTATAATGTAAATGCAATGATTAACTTGGCCTTTGAAATGAGAAACATAGGACTCAGCCTCAGGGAAGTTAAATAAAAAAAAAATCACACAGCTGGTTTGTGAAGTAGAGCTGGGATTCCAGAGCCCAAATCATGTCATAGCCACATGCCTAACTCCTTTTTGTTCTGTAGCATTCTTAAACTTTTGAGATTCATTGTATAGAGGAAAATCCCCATTACCATATTCTCCACAAACCCCCCTTAACACCATAATGAGAAACAGAGTAAGTATATGCAGGTGTATATACACATGCATGCCTGCAAGTGTGTGCACATGTGTACGCACACTCACACACATCTAACCAAGGAGGGTGACTAAAGACAATACAGAGAATGCCCTTAATTCATTATCCCTCTCTGTCTACCTCCCCCTGCCCCTCTCTCTCTGCATACCAGTCAGGATAAGCAGATTAACTCAAGCTCTCAGGTATAGTCTCTTCCAGAACGCTTGCTATACCCCAAATCATTGGAGGAGGATTGCAAGCTTGTTGTTGCCCAACAGTAGGCAGGTAACATCACCTGGAAATCCTTAGTGTCTTAGGAACCTGAAAGTCATTACACAAAATGGACAGACCTCATATAGCACCAAAGTGGCCAAAAGTGTTCATCTGAGCCCACAAATTAGTTATCAGCTACCAGCAGCCCTTCCAGAGCTAGTTCCAGGGACTAAAGGTCAGGTCTGTGCTTGGCAAATACACAACAGGGTCCTGACATGAAGAGAAAGGTGATACTCTCAGGCTATGTCAAGGCTCTTGCCCCCAGCCCATGCCCTTCCACCCTGGCACCAGGAAAAATAGGACCATGAGCCTGATTAACCTCTTTCCCTGTGTTCCCTGCCAGCTGTCCTCCTGAGACATCAGTCCTGCCTGATTGGCTTTTACTTGCAGTGTTGGCAAGGAGTGGTCCTGAATAGAGGGGGACAGAAGGGAGCTTTATGCCTTCTTAGGAATGATCATGGCCCCCAAGGCCTGTGGGCAATAGCATTGCCTATATCTCCTTACGATACTTGGCCCTTGCCTCCCAAAGGCACATGTGGCATCTGGCAACATTCCTGTGCCTGAAAAGCCCCATCTGCTCCCTGATGGAAGCTGCCCACGTGAAGGCTAAACTTCCTTCTGCAGTTTTTTTAAGAGCAGAGCCTCCTTCTCAAGTCTCCAAATAAACTCCTTCTCTCACAAACACAAACACTGACACCCAAATGTCTGCTTTTATTGAGCATCTCATCAAAAATCCCTCTGTAGAGGATCTGAATCCAACATAGTGTTTTATCAAGGTCCTCTGCAGTTCCTAGAGGCACCAATTACCAGGAACCCAACTGTAGATCCCTCACCACCTGTGGCCTGGCTGAGGTCAAGACAACCAAGGAGAATGGTAACCCCTTTCAGAAGTTACACTGTGTGAAGGGGAGGAGAGCAGAAAACAACTTGGCATTCATGGAAATGCTAATACATTCATGCATCTGGGTTACTGGGAAGAAGGGGCTGGCCCTGAGGTCATAAAAGCAAGAATAAATCTTACTTCAAAGGTTGCTGTTGTTTATATCTCAACATTGAATATTGTGTTTTTTTTAATGTCTAAATCATAAGTCTCTGCTGAAGTTTAAGTACCTTAAATAAGACAAGACAGGACACTCTACCTCGGAAAGGCAGAAGGCTGGCTAGGAGCAGACTTAACCAGAGAGAGAAAGAAGAACAACTCACTGGCACCCAGCATCCAGAAGTTCATGACACATCAGACCGGCCTCCTCTGCTGGGGAAGCCTTGTGCCAGTTCCACCTCTGGGTAGAGGCTAAAACCTGGGCAGAGGAGACACAGGGACTTTCTGCTCTGTGCTCTGACCCCCTTCTCAATATTTAGTTTGCTAAAGATGCTCAATATTTCCTCTCTGCTCACATTCCATTTTTATTGAATGACCCCCTTACCCCACAGACACACACCTTTCAGCAGGAGAAGTGTCAAAGAATGTGGACCTCTGAAAGCGGCAGGAAGCCTTCAGTGATGGTATCCACCTTCCCAGGTTCTGCCCCAGTTCACAAAACTATCTATATGACCTCCATTTTACACAGCTGCTCCCAAGGCATACAACCGCAGAGAAGGCTGTCCACCAGGGAAAGGACCTCACTTTGTGCTTACTGCCTTTGCAAAATAAATATTATCCTGAGCACATGAGGTCATCCTTGACAATGATAACCTTAAATGGGAAGAGGACTAGAGTGGAACAAACACTTGCTCATCTGCTTCAATGTTGGTATGTGCTCTGGTTTACGATGCTCTACTACTTTACATCACTCCAAAACCTAGCAATGTAAAACAACAACAATTAGATTTAGATCATAATTTTGTGAGTTGGGAGTCTGGAAAGGGCTTGGCTGGACAGTTCTCATTTGGGGCCTTTCACACAATTGCGGTCAGATGTCAGCTGTGCTGTGGTCATCTGAGAGCTCAATCACACTGTATTTCCCCAATCGCTTACACAGTGGCTGCCACTTGATGCTGCTTTCAGTTGGTTGCTTAATAGTGTCTGTAAGATGTGGCCTCTCCAGAGGAGCTGGTCCTTTTATGTGGTGGTTTTCTGACCCCAGATTAAGTGTCCTGAAACAACTGAATGACTGAAAGACTGAACGGCTTTTATAACCTAGCCTCAGAAGCCACTCAGCATCAGTCCTGCCACATTCTATTAACTGAAACAGTCACAAGATCTACCAAGATTTGAGAGGAGGAGACACAGACTCCTACCTTTCAGTGGGAGAAGTATCAAAAAATTTGAGGGTGGTTTTTAACTCTTCCTATATGATTGTCCCCAATGTGAAATTGAAGGGACTCAAAGAGAATTACTGAATTGCCAAAAATCACATTCCTGAAAGTTGACAGACATCTGGTCAAGATGGAGATGTAGATAAACACACTTTGCCTACTCACATGACTATAGAAAAAATTACAACTAGACCAAAAAACAAATATCACTCAGAACCATCAGAAAATTGAGTCGTATAGAAGTTCAACTACGAAGGATTTAAAGAAGCCACATTCATCCAGATGGATAGGAGGGACAGAGATGTGGAGATGGGCAGAGTGGCGCATCCCGCCTCCATGTGTAGTAGATAAAAATCAGGAGGAACACCTCAGGAGTGAGGGATCCCAGCCCCAGACCAGACCACACAGCACAGGGTTCCAGCACCAGGAAGATAAATTCTCATAACTTCTGGCTGTAAAAACCAATGGAGGTTGGAATGGCAGAAGAAACTGCTGGATTTACAGAAGACTCCTCTTAAAGGGGCCACATGTACTTAGAACTTACACAGACCTACCCCCTCTGGAATTCAGCACCAGGGCAACAGCTGGAAGGGCACCAGTGGCATACAGGGAGAAAGCGAAGTAATAGGAAACAAGACAAGTGCTGGGAGACAGCTTCCTCCCAGGCAAAGCTCAAGAAGCCAGGCAGCAGCATTGTCTCATCTCTGAGCCCTCCCCACCCACACAGCCACAAAGTGATGAAGCAGGTTGCCCCACCCTGGCAATTACTTAAGGCTCTACCCCACGCAATTGACAGATGCCTTTTCTACAATAGGCCATGCTACTAAGACAGGGAGTCAAAGCAGCTCTACCTAATACACAGGAACAAACACAGAGAGGCTGCTGAATTGAGGAGACAAAGAAATATGGCCCAAGTGAAAGTATGAATCAAAACTCCAGAAAACAACCAACAAAACAGAGATAACCAACATATCATATGCAGAGTTCAAAACACTGGTTATCAGAATGCTTAAAAAACTCAGTGAGTACAATAACATAAAAAAGACCCTGGCAGAAATGAAGGTTACATTAAGTGAAATAAAGAAAAATCTATAGGGAACCAACAGTGGGGGGATGAAGCCAAGATTCAAATCAACAATTTGGAACATAAGGAAGGAAAAAAGTACTCAATCAGAACAGCAAGTAGAAAAAAAGTATTCAAAAAAATGAGGATAGAATAAGTAACCTCTGGGACATCTCCAAACATACCAACATCCAAATCATAGGGATGCCAGAAGGAAAAGAGGAACACCAAGAAATTGAAAACCTATTTTAAAAAATAATTAAAGAAAACCTCCTTAATTTGTTGAAGGAAATAGACATACAAGTCCAGGAACACAGAGAGTACCAAACAAGATGGACCCAAAGAAGACCACAACAAGACACATCATAATTAAAATGCCAAAAGTTAAAAATAAAGAGAGAATCTTAAAAGCAGCAAGAGAAAGCAGACAATTACCTACAAAAGAATTCCCATAAGACTGTCAGCTGATTTCTCAAAAGAAACTTTACAGGCAAGAAGAGACTGGCAAGAAGTATTCAAAGTGATGAAAAACAAGGACCTATTACTTAGATTACTCTATCCAGCAAAGCTATCATTTAGAATGGAAGGGCAGATAAAGTGCTTCCCAGTCAAGGCAAAGCTAAAGGAGTTCATCACCAAACCATTATTACATGAAATGTTAAAATGACTTATTTAAGAAAAAGAAGATCAAATCTATGAATATTAAAATGGCAACAGATTGACAACCAGAACAACTGAATCTAAAAAATAAAAAAAAAATAAAGAAGTAAACAAGCAGAACAAAAACAGAATCATAGATTTGGAGATCATTAGGAGGGTTATCAGCTGGGAGGGAGAAAGGGGAGAATGGGAGAAAGGTCCAAGGATTAAGAAGCATAAATTTGTAGATACTAAAGAGACAGGGGGAAGTTAAGAATAGTAAAGGAAATGAAGAAGCCAAAGAACTTATAAGTATGACCCATGGACATGAACTAAGGTTGGGGGGAATGCTGGAGGGAATGGGGGTACTGGGCGGAGGGAGACAAAGGAGGAAAAATTTAGACAACTGTAAAGCACAATCAATAAAATACATTTTCTTAAAATATCACATTTCTAAAAGTTAAGGGAATGGGAATTCAAACCCAGCCTTGTCTGCTTCCTAACCAATCACCCCTTTGGCTAGGTTACAAGCGCCTAATATGCTGGGCTGTCCCACTCTCCGTGCCTTGATAAATAAACAGGTGAGGAACTATATGTGCCTTCTAACCTATAGAAACTTTAGGCCTCCTTTCTCCTTATTTCTTTTTTCTTTCTTCCTCTTTTCTTTCTTTCCTTCTTCCTGCCTTCCTTTGTTTCTTCCTTCCTTTATTTTTTCCTTTTATTTTTTTGTAAGTATGAACTGTCCACCTGGATTACCTGCCTCCCTAAGTTATTTCTAAATTACCAGCCAAATGCAAACACCTTCACCTCTATGTTGCCCCCTGACCCCAGGGCTGTAGAACTTAAGACATAAAGAGGTAAAGTAACCACACTGAGGGCTGGAACAGAAGGGAGATTTCCAATTTGTCTCCACTATATCAGCAAATAGCATCTTTCCAAAGGCTGAAGCCATACTATTCTCTTACCCTAAAAGGATGGACACAGCTGTTGCATGTGAAGCTCTTGTATGTTCAAGAATTCTATAGTTCAAGAGGTTGAAGGGTCACTCAGACTCCTCCAGTTGTTCATTTTGACGACACTCAGAGATATTTCCTACTCATCTATTTGCAATAAGGCACAGACATTATGAGTATCAAACATGAACACTTACATCATCTGAACTATTCATTGGAAACAGTTCTCATTTCCAAATGATCCTTCAGGTGATCATAACAGATTATAGACTTAATTGCATCCTGTTCGTAGCCACTGAATGTTTCAGCTGAGTGGTGACTGTTGTCAATTGTTTCCCCTTGAGGATGAAGCATGCCCTCTAGCACCCTAACAGCTGCCTCTGGCAAATCCAGTGAGGACCAGGTGGAACTGAAAGAGCGCTCAGGCACAGGCTAGGCACCAGTTTTGAAGTCTTACAGTCCTGGACTGAAACCCTCATCCTGCCACTTACTCAGCGCAAGTTTCTCAACCTATTCAAGCCTCAGGGACCTGACTATCAAATATTGATAATAATAGCATCTTCATCTTTTGGATTATTGTAAGCTATGCTAAATGAGACTGAGTGACACCATGTACTTAGCACAATGCCTAACAGCATTAAATAAATATTAGCTGTTATTATTACCCCTAGAAGTAATTGGAGAATTTTGAGGTAATGCTGAAGCCCAGAATGGAAGAAAAGGGGCTAGTCCGGACTCAGAGAGAACTCATAGATACAGCAGTTTTAGGCAGGCAAGGAGTTAAAACCCAGGAGATCGACCATGGGGAAGAAGATGCAGAGAAGCATGCAGCATCTGGTATTTGGAGGATTAAAGAATCAACAAGAGTCAAACATAAGCAATGCTCTCCAGTACTAGCTTTTGTCTCTCAAGCAACATTCTCAAATATTGGACAGCCCAACATCTACAAACAGAAAGACTTCTAAAGTCAAGCAATATATAATGTCTTTACCATAGGAAGTTACAGAAATTAAGAAGAGATAACATTCATTGAGCATCTACTATATGCAATGTATACTAAGTCATTTCTATACAAATTATATCATTGATTTCTCACATTATGCTGGAGAATTGGAATCCTTGTCCCTATATTTCATAAAGAAACTGAGTCTCAAAGAATTTAATATACTTAGGGTCATGGAGTTAAAATGTGAGTGAGCTGAAAGTTAAAACCCACCTAACTCTTAAACTTGTGTTCTTTTCACTGTCTTCCACAGAAGTTTCCTAGACGACCAGCACGGGTCGGGCTTTGAGGGGTGGCTGACTCCTCTCAAGTGAGAAAGCATAGGGGAGTTGTCCAAAAGGTCTTAGCAATGACTGAAATATCATTCTCTTCTTATTTGTTTTTCTCCATTCTCTGATTCTAGCTGTTATTTCTTGCTAGGAAAGCAGAAACATTAGGGCTTGACTTTGAGTCTGTACTTTCTTGTCCTTTGGCATTTACTTCCTCTGTAATCTTAATTTTTCAACTTCCATTCAAGTACATTAAGAAGCATTTGATCTTAACTTAGGCAGTTTGTTCTTATACAAGAGCATTATACTGGCAACACCCAAAACAAAGACCCTGGTCAATTGAGAAAGAAGGCTGGCAACTCTGCAAGAGATTTTGACAAATGAAAACCCAACTACATATTTCTCTTCCAGATCTTAACAGGCACACAAGAAAATATACAGTAATATAACTCACTGAATAATGAAAAGTAGGTCACAGGAATGATGTAGAAGTGGCCTAAAAACTTGTCTTTACCACCATGCTGAGAAGCTGGTGGCGAATTTCTGTTTCAAGAAAATGGCATTGTTCTATATTGTATTTAGAACTGTGGTCTGTCTGACAGAATGCAGCTGAATATTTGGTCCCTTGTACCTAAGACACGTGATGACAATGTTTATGCACACTCCTCATGCAAGCCCGTGTATGGAATCAGTTTGGAAGGATTCTTTTAAAAGGATTTGAGTTGAGCATTGCATGGGAAATGCCTGTGTCAAGAATTCAATAACATGTTAGTACACTATGTCAAAACAAATGTTCTAGTAAAACACTTCACATTGCACTGACAGAGAACAATAGCATTACATGTGCCACCTGATAAAATTTTCACAAAATGTTGTGATCAGTTTACCTGTTATAATTGTTTTTCTTTTGCTATGTGAAAGATTGGAGCCACTAGCATTCTGGATTTGCTACTAAAACTTTTTTTTTTCTTCTCACATTTTTCCCAAAGAAATAAGAGAAAAATATCTGCTTTGGGTATGATCATAAATGCCAGAAACTTGCCTCTCTAATCCAAGTACCGCTTCTTTAAATATTGGTGCCTGGAGAGTGTGTACAAATTCACCTAGATAGAAAGTGACATAACCAAGCTTAGAACACCCTGACTTGCAGACAGATTTTGCTGACACAGGTATCTAGGTGAGCAAGGATATAATTCTGAAGGTAGAAAATGAAAGTTAAGGTTTCATCTGGTTGAATTTGGGTGGAAAAAAACACAGTTTCTCATATTTAAAAATAAACCTTTTTAAGTAGGCAAGAAAAGTAGTCTGTTCTTGGGGATAGGACAGGAATCTCTAATTTTATACCAGCTCAGCATATGAAATTTCAGATTGAAATAATATGATGGAATATCTAGTAATATATAATTACTTGAAAGTTCACATTAGTAACATTCTAAATGTCTAATAACAAATTACAAGGTATGAATATTATACAATTTTGAAAGTCATGTATATTCTGAGGTCAAATTAAATGTTGGCATTTGTTGTGATGGAAAAGGCTCTCTGGAATAAGGTCAACAGACTTTGGTTTGAGTCCTAGATTAGCCACTAACCAGCCATGTGGTCATGGGAGATTCATTTAATATCTCTGGGTCTCCATTTCTTCAACTGTAAAATAAAAACGTTTGATAATATAACCATGATGACCCTTTTTCAATCAGAACTGCGTGACTCGGTGTTTTCCCGAAAGACAGAGAAGAAGAGAGAGAGCCCGTGATGGATGTGACTACAGCCCTGAGGGTTGCTGGCAGTCTGTGCTCAAAGAAGGAAGCCAAGGGCGAGATGTCCTACTGAGAACAAAAGGCATCTTGGAACCATCTCCTTTGTCATTCTCCTTCTCTCATCTTTCCAATCACCTCCGCCCCTTTGGGGAATTTCATGCATCTCAGAGGTTAAAACCAGTGCCTGATCTGAAAGCTGTGCTCTCATTTTAAAATTCTGTGCCCTCTCTCAAAGACCTTTCATTTCACCTACCTGTCACACTGTCTCTCTGCTTCCACTAGTTGTAATTTCTAGAACATCTCAGCATAAACACCTCTCTGTGAAAACACACATTCAATTTTGCAAAGGGAGCTAAAGTAGAAAATAATTTTCCAAAACCAAAACTTCTCTTCATGAAAACGTTACACAGTTTAAGAGGAAAACTGAGAACTGACAATAGGTAATAGCCGATATGTGACTCCTACAGCCTTGCTGGTAGTTGGGGGTGGAGAGGACTGTCTTCTGCTTTCTGGAGGTCCCACATCTTCATATCAGCATTTGACTTGAATCCAGTCTTCTAGGTTGGAGTTTGGATGACTATAAAAACAGAGTTCAGCTTCTTAAATTGATGTGTACTTTGGGTGAGTTAGCTATAATTTGCTTTCCCTGTTTCCTATGTGGGTTGTCCCTATTTCTCCCCAATATATTCTTTCTCCCACCACTTCAACTCTCCTAGCCACTACTCAGTGCTTTGACATTTATTGCTAATAAAAATAATAATACTTATCATTTTAAAGTTAGTAGTATAGTTTGAAAGTTTTATGTATTATACATTTATTTTTCCTTGGATTTATGTCACTCTCTCCACCAAGCAAAGAATAAATAAATAAAAGCACTTTATCATATTTATAACCTACTGAGATTCAGAGATTTCTGAATAGGAAACAGACCAGGGACACTTAGCCAAGATTAATTTCACTAGAAAATCAAACTTTTTGCATACAATGGTTTGAAGAAAGATGTTGGTCTATGCAGATTGTGTCCACACATGAAATGGGAAGGGGTAACTGGGGCAATTACCTCCACACCAGAGGCGTCTAGCTTCACCTTTTCCCAGAAATGCTCAGGTATCAAAAGCACAAAGGGTTTTCTGGGCTCAGTTATATGCTAATAATTGTTTCAATTCTCTGCTTTCTTTTTAGTGTGAAGATCCAGGGTAAAAGCCTTTAAAAACAGGCTGAAAAGGTTTCCCAGACGTGAAATAGATTTTACAAAAGACACTTCTGGCAAGTTTAATGTAAGTAAATCAGAAACATATGGACTATGTTTCCCTCAAAATACCCATGGGTCTGAAAGCCCAAAAACACATAAAAAGTAAAGGGAAACTGTTTTCCAAAGCCGAGCTTATTTGAGAAACTGCATGTTGTAACAGAGAGCCTGGCTCAGCTCCCCTAAAGCAAGGGATGGAGCCAGTGGTCAGGCAGCCCACCAGCTCCTACCCTTGTGCTTCCGTTGACAGTTCTCATTTCTGAGGATGGTGTATGTGATTGATGGCTCCTTGACCTGTGTCTATGGGTGTGACTGAGAAAACCATTGCTCAGTGCTTCCCATACTGAAGACATGACTTCATAGTTCCTTTGCAACCATCTGTAGTGAATGTTTACACAGCCTATTTCTCTTCTTGAAGGCCTCTCATGCTAAACCATCAGGCGGTGGTAAGCATACATTTACTGAACACTTAGCATGTGCCCCATGGGGAAGGATAACAAACAAACAGACAATCAGATGCCAGCCCGGGAGGTGAATTATAGACTCAGGCTGAGGAAGAACTTAAAGATTCCAGAGTCCCCCCTCCCACCCTGTGTAGGAATTCCAGCTACAGCTTGCAGTGCTGACAGTGGGAGGACAACTCAAACAATATTTCAAGTGGAAAAATCACAGTTTGGAGAGTCAGAGGACCTGGTATCAGTCCCCAGCAACACCGTGACTGTAGATCTGTTGTTTGACCACTCAGAGTCTCAGATTCCTCAGCAATCCAATGGGTCTAATAGTCAAATCACCTACTGAGGCTGGCAAGGGCTTATCAAAAAATACCACGTCTCTTCCCTTCCCAAGCACTAAATAAGTAGAAAAACAAAACAACAAGGAAGATGGAGGCCAGAATTTTCATCTTTAATCCTGAGAGAAGCCAGGTTAGAAGACAGAATAGAATGAGAGATTAATGAGCCTGCCACCTGAACCCCTGCGTGAGGCAGAGGACTCCCTCAGTCCCAGGCCACTCTGGGCTGGGGCAGGCCTCCGCATGCCAAGGAGGGGGGCAGATTAAAGCTTAGCACTTGAAAGGTAGAGGAAACCTCAGATTCTTGGTGTAGGGCTCACTCCCAAAAAGAAACAGGAGGGCTATACTGAGCTGAGCATGTTCAGATTATTCTGCTCAAACCACCAATCAGATAGATCCCTCTGCTGCCATGAAGAGGAGTGCTGAATGGGCAAAGAACAGCCAAAGGTGACTCATAAGATGTGTTCTCTCTACCTGAATGAAGCCAAGAGAAGCCAGCTAAGTGAGATAAGATGTGTGAAAGCCCTCATGTAAACTGTAAATATCTGTTGCATTTTATGTTTTTGCTCAATCCATCTACATCTATTGAACATGTACTATTTGATCAGTCTTGTCACCAGCTTCCAGGAAATTAAGGTTGAATAAGACATTGTTCCTTTACTTTAGATTATAATCTAGTAGGAAAAACAGACAAGAAGCCAAAAATTATTTATTTATTTTTATCCTCATCTGAGGATATGCTCATTGACTTTGAGAGAGAGGGGAAGGAAAGGACAGACGGCAGGAGAGAAACATCGATGTAAGAGAGAAACATTGATCAGTTGCCTCTCACACATTCTCAGACTGGGGACTGAGCCCACATTCCAGGCATGTGCCCTGACCAGGAATCAAACACGCAACCTTTTGGTTTATAGGACAACACTCCAATCAACGGGGCCACACTGGCCAGGAGGAAGCCAAAAATTGCAGTATGCAGTCAGTGCACTAAGATCCTGAAGTCTGAATGAGGTGCAGAGAAGGGGCTTCTGTACAATTGAATGGATGACCCGGTAAGCCTTCTTTGTGGAAATGACATTTGAGAGCTGAGGTCTGAAGAACACAAAGGAACTTAGTGAGAAACTGGGATTTGGGGTGACTTTCAAGTCAGAGAGAAGTCCAGAAGAAGGCACAAAAGAAAAGGATGGGACATTTCAGGGAACTGAAAGTCCTTCTATATGGTTATAGGAGCAATTGTCTCAGTGTTACAGAGAATAATCAGAAAAGAGCATCACAATCTAAAACGGTACGGCAGAGTGTAGGAGTAAAAGCACTCAGAGTACGGGCATGTCCTAGAAAAGGTGAAGGCTACATCACTGCTTAAAGGTGGAAAGCAAAAGGAGAAATAAGACCAAACAAGAAGATGCATTTTTTAATTTAATCTTTCTTTTAGTTTTTTTCCATTACCATTTAATCACCTAGGAGATACATTTTTAAACAGATTTGATAAGTTTAATTTTTGTTTTATGTAAACTGTAAAACAAAATAAGGATTATTTAAAAAAGCAAGTATGTGTGAGTGTGTGTGTGTGTGTGTGTGTGTTATAAATGGAGAAGGGAAGGCTGCAACCCCAAATATTAACAGTGGTTATATCTGGCTAATGGGATTGCTAATTATTAATTTTTGCTTATCTTTCATTTCTATCATAAATATTTATAATTTTTAATAAAATGACTAATAAAACTGATCTGGTCATAAGAGATTTTCTATGTAAATTATCCTTTCAAGTGGTGCCACGCATTAGGTCCTCTCATACAGTATTACTGGCTCTTTCCAGCGATGGATAATCAGGTCACATAGCCCCAGGTTCTATGGGTCCTAGCTGTTCTCTCCCACCACAGCTGTGCTCTTCTGAAATATTTGCAGTGAACACTGGATGAAGATTCATTCAGTTGTAAGTTCAGGAGAGAAGTCAAGTTTCCTTATTCATTAATTTATTTATCAGTTCTACAGTGTTTCCAGGGACAGGCCTTGTCCCAGGTGCTCAGAGTAGAGAAGCAACACAGACCCCCCCTGAGCTCATGTGACTTACCGGAGAAGAGAACTATGAAGACCCACGCGCACACCTGCAGAGAAGGCTAAGTGTTATTACACAATCCTGCACATACTGCGGTCCTGTTCCATTTCCTTTGTGTCCCACAGTTACATACGTCTGGATCGACCAAAAATATTATTTTTAGATAGATGAATGAATTTTTCTTTTTATTTAACATTAATACTATATATACAATGCAAACTATACACATTCTCCCACACTTACATCTTTTACTTAAAATATACCTTGAAGATGATATTGTATAAGTAAACACTTTCTTTGGCATATGATGAAGCATGAATGCACTTCTAGAAGTAAAATATACATTTGGGATTTTGACAGAAATCACTAAATTCCTCTCCATAAGTAATTGGTCCAATTTACTCACTCTTGCTGGCCCCCGCTGTCCAGTAGTACCCTCCCTAACCCAGCACAGTAACAAACTCTTAATCTCTGTCCAGCCAATAGGTAAAAAGTGATATTTCATTACAGTTTTTATCTATATTTCTATTGTGAGTGCAGAGTATGCTTGAGCAGGATTAAAGAGCCATTTTGCTAAAAGCCTGTTTACTGCTATCAAATACAATCTCTTTAAGAGACAAGGACGGCAGAATCTCCAGGAAAAAAAAAAGTGCAACAGCAGGCAATATAAATCTGTTCTCAGCCACTTCTGTGAAGCAATTGACTGCTTTTCACCTATAACCTGAGCATTTATAAGTTGCTTTCCACATGGCAAAGAAATCACAGAGGAGACAGAAACCAACATGTGAGTACTTGCTATACATCAGGCTGCAAACTCTACATACATTCTTATACAATCCTCCTAACATTTTAATCCATGAGGCTCTGAGAGGTTAAGTATCTGCCCAAACTCACAGAGATTATGAATGGCAGAGGAAGAACTAAACTCTGTTCTAAAGGCCAATGTCCATATTTTGTGTGCTCCTGTTATGCTGAGGTGTTTAAAGCCCCCTGGAATTCATATGCTAAGAGGCCATCTTTTTACTTTAATCATGACCTTCTAAGCAGAAGTATACTATAATATTGCTTACCTATATAGCTTAAATATAGGCCTTAACAAGATTTCTCATGATCCCAGCTTCCCATAAGCCTTACCTGCCACTTAACATTCGGCATTGAATTAACTCATAGAGTTATTGAAGATAACCAATTATCAGAACCAGGAGTTTTCCAGAGATTTAAATATTATTATTAAGACCAAGAAATTGGCTGAGAGTTTGGTATACACATATAGGTTGCAGAGCTGTGCCATTTAGCTCAGCAAGGTAACCCAGAGGGTTTTTGAGGTGGCACGTTGATGGCTCACATTGTGAATGCATATGGTAGAACCCTAGGATGAAGGCTTGAGAGAACCAGATCTGACAACTGCAAAGCTCCAAGTAAGAAACGTAGCCAACAATGTTTCATTACTTCACATCAGACATACTAATACAAATATGAGGCCCAACAATGGGAAGACAGCCTCTTCCCCAGAAGCTGAGTATCAGAGATTAGATCAGGCAAACAAATGGTATGAGGGGGTAAATAATCATAAGAGGGAGAGTCATCTTGAGAAAAAGTGTCTTAAAAAAAAATCTATCAAAAGGTACTTGCAAGCAAGGCACCCTCCCATGTGAAACATCCTGGGGGGCTACTCAGAGTAAGGGACTGGGGACAGTGGTATTCTAGGCCACAGTGAGATAATTACAGACATTGGGAATAAGTATTTAGAAACTTTCATAGCAATTTGGCAGAGTGATTTTATGTCTGTTGAATCTAATAATTAAAAAATTGGAGCTTGTAAAATAATTTCTTAAAGCCATCAAAATGAAGACGTGTTTTGATAGGTGACAAGTGCTTACATGACAAGGTCGCAATTAGTCAGGATAAAGACGCCCTGACGTTCTATCCCATAATGGAGGGCTTCCAGAGGTCCCTGCATGGCCAGAAGTGCGTGAGGCAGGGCGCGTTGGTGGTGGAGCACTTCTGCCTTTTAAGGCCTTTTGGCAAAAGTTGAAACCACTGCCGGGATTACAAACACACAACTGATGCAGTTGGAAGTTGTATTAAAAATGTGCAGAATGGCTTCTCTGGGCAGAAACTTTTATTCACCATTGTAAGACATAACAGAACAAAAGCCTCTGAAAAAATAATTGAGAAATTATGTCACATACTCCAGAAATCTGTATCCAAGACATTGAGACAGCCAAATTCCAGAGTGCCATGAAGAATTTCTGAGGATGTGCTAAGGAAAATAAGCCAGACACAAAGGACAAACATGTTTAATTCCACTTTCAGGTAGATAAACTAGGTAAATCCACAGAAACCAAAAGTAGAATAGAGGTTCCCAGGGCCTTGGGGGAGAAGGAAATTGGGATTTAATATTTCAGGAGTACAGAGTTTGTTTGGGATGATGAAAATTTTCTGAAAATGGACAGTGGTGATGGTTGAAGAACATTGTAAATGTAACTTAATACCTCTGACCTGTACGCTAAAAATGGTTAAAATTGTAAATGTTATGTGTATTTTACCACAGTGCATAAATTAGAATTTCCAAGTACTAACTGCTTATTTAAAAAAAACAGAATAGCTTCCAATAAAGCAGCCTTTTTCTGCCTGGGTGAACACCAAAAATAAGTTAATTAATGAAAGCACAGGGGTCATCCCATCTGGATGTAGTTGTTGTGTTTTATAAAACCAGAAATATACCTTTTGCTCATAGGGAAAGCCTGGGGAGTTAAAAAAATATTATTTTAAAAAGCAGTCAAGAATTCTATCAGTATTAAAACCTCAGTGATTCTGTGTCATTTGACAGTTCCTAATCATGCCATCTTAGTGAAATGTTCCCCACTCCCATGTAAAATCTGTCTCCTGCCCATTGTCTGAACTGACTCATCTAATCAAACTGGCAGGGCGAGACAGTCAGTCTTCGTGAGCAAACCTGCAAACACACAGCTGAGGAGGCTATCATTCCATAAAGACACACTCTATTTTTAAGATTTATGAGTAAGAGTTCCATTTAAGGGTCTCCAAGCAAGCTCTTGACAAACCCTTCTCCATAAATTTCTACGGTTTTATATTCTTCTGGGACTCATATCTTTCTCCACCCCTCTGGCTCATTGTTGGAGTCAGTGTTCTCCAAGTAGTCATTCACCAGCTTCTCCTTCCTCTGTATGTTCTCTCTTGGCAATCCCATCTACATTCTCCACTTGGGTGAGTCTAGTCTCTCATTCAGATTCTGACCTTTTCCTCCCCAGCTCCAGTCTCCATTCTGACTGCCCTTTAGACAACTCCGCAGTGATGGCCCGCAAACACTTCAAGCTCGGCGTGATCAGACATTTACCATCAGATTCTCTTCCTGTGTCACATGCTTCTGCGCTCGGCACCACCACCGTCCTTCCAGTCACTCAAGCATGGAACCTCCCCTACATCTAGTACATGCTTCCATGTTATTTTCTGCTTTCTGCTTTTCCTTCCATCTGGCATGTTCCCTGCCCGTATGAAGTGTCAGAAACCAGAGAAATAGTTGATCATTCTCTGCAAACACTGGAATGTTCTAAGGACCTCAAATCCCCAGAAACCAGAGATCAGTTAAAGCACAGATATAGGAAGCTGGAATTTGCCTGGAGTTCATTAATGAGCATCTGGAAGTTAGAAATGCCCCACATCTCTGCTGAACCTATAGATATTACCTGTATTACTTAAAGGGGCAGTGACACTTGTAATACATCCCCCTAGCATTGTAAGATGGAGGTCAGCACCACCACCAGAAAAAGCTGGAGGAGCTGGAAACTCTGCCAAGTAGGATGGAGGCAGCTATTCAATCTTTCATCATATATTTAGTATCAATTACGCACCAAGCACTGCACTGGGGAACTAGAGACACAGAGAACCAAGCCATATCCTTCAAAGAATTCCCAGCCCAAAGAAGCAACACAAAATTATAATAGAGGGTGAAGAGGGTATATCTTCAGTAAAAATATACACAGGATAGCGAAGGGCAGGGTGAATGGTTCCCAATACTTCTGGGAACGTAGGTGACAGAGTAGAGATTGTAGAAGATTTCATAGAAGCTGTTATCTCTAAGTTTTGAGCTGAGTTTTAAAGGATAAGGAAAGAGTGCTTTAGAGGAGAAGGACCTTCCAGGAAGAGGAGCCACTGGTGCAGAGTGAGGGCATGAGTGCACATGAGTTCTAGGAACTAGCTAGCATTACAGCATAGCTGTGAAGGGCCATGACAGAAAATGACTGCTAAGGAGACAGTCAGGTCCAGGATCACACAAAACTTTGTACAGCAAGCTAACCCACACCCTTGACCTTCTCTTGTTACCTGACAAGCAAGGGTTACAAATTCTAATTAGCCCTTAGAAGTGGAGGTGAACTTGCATGTTTTCTAGTCCAGTCTTCTCATTTCATAAGCCAGGAAAGGAAACACAGGGAGAGGAAGCAACTTGCCCCGGGGCCTTCTGGTGATCCTTGCATATTACACCTTCTCATTCAACAAAGATCCCACACACAGAGTTGCTGCTAAGAGCTCACCGTGAAGAATAGACTCCATGACATGAGGGGAGTGAAGACAGCAAAGTACCTGCTCCGGGGCACTCCTCTTGAAAGCAAGCGTGAAGAAAGAAATCATCATTTGCAGAAATAATAGATTTGCAGAAAGAATGAATTGCACACAGACACTGAGAAAGAACAAACACCTTTCAAAGGCAAACCTACTCCCTGTGAGTCATCCCAAACCAACGGTGCCAAACCCAGAATGTGTTAGCAGCACTTCCAGTGCTGATATTCCTAACCAGGCATAAGACAGACAGTTAGCCTTAATCATAACCAAAAACAAATAGTTAAATACAAGCACATAATCTCTACTCTCAAAATGTGGAAGAGTCACTTTATACTTTTATGTTTGTGTGTTTGTTTCAGGGGCAGCAAAAGGGGTTCTTAGCACAGTGTGAGGGTCTCCAGAGACAAAAAGCTTATCCTAATTAGATACAGTGGGAGTGTAATCAAGCATGAAATTTGCATCTAGATGGAGCAAGGTTTGAGCAGCTCACTCACTTGGCGGGACTCTGAGCTAAGAGCTTACCTCTCTAAGCTTCTCTAAACTGCCTGGCACACTGCCCAGAGAGTCGTGGGCTCCCCTTCCACCTGCCTTGCCCCTGTAGGAGTACAACAGCAGCCATAATGATTTCCTGCTCTGTATCTATCCTGCCCCCACTCTGACCCTAGGTCAGCCAGGTGACCTATTTTGACAAAAGAGACTTAGCAAATGTGATACAATCAGAAACCTGGAGAATGTTTGTGCTTTGGAGTTTTCCTCTCTTTCATAACTCATGGGGATCTTTAACCACCACCATGTGAAGATGTCTGAGCTAATAATCTGCTGGAGAATGAGACATGTGGTTAAATCATCTTATTGTCCCATCTGACATCAAGCCAACCACCAGACATCACAATGACCACCATAGATTATCTGGCTTCGGCTGAGCCAACTCACTCCAGAAGAATCACCCAGTCAAACCACTAATCATGAGAAGTAACAAAAGCTTGCTCTTTAAAATCTAAATTTGGAGTTACTTTGTTATGCAGCAAAGGCTGACAAGTACACTCCATAAATGTTAGAAGCTCCCTGGTTTCTAGCCTCAGGTCTCTCCCTACTCAACAAGAGAGAGTGATACATTAACACCAAAATTGTGACTCTCAAAGCCATAGCCCCAGAAAGTTCTCTCTTGTGTATGGCAATTTCATCACATGTCTTTTAGGTGACTCAAGTCAAGGGCTCATACGAAACTCATTATGTTTCCCACACAACAAAACAAAAATTTTCACCTTGTTATTCTGTTTCCAATAAGTGAAATATGAAGATTGATCTAGACTCCTCCCTCCTTCTCATCTACACCTGACTGGCCACCAGATCCTGTCAATTCAACCTCTTAACAAGACATGGATGCCTATCCTCTTCGTTTCTCTTTTTGTATTTCTGTTCTCAGTAAGGCTCAACTCAGAAGTCACAGTCCATATAAAAAGCACCCTCCCTCTTGAACACCAGAAGAAGTTCATTTCTTCCTCCATGCCATCACTGTGCTTTGCATGCTTGTAAATGTTACAGTTATCACACTGTACTGTAGTGATCTGTTACAAGTTTTCCCTGTCTTACCATCTCAAACCCTTTCTAGTACCTTCCTTACTGCAGCTTCTGGAACAGTACCTCGTATATAATAAGCATTCAAAAAAAGTTTGCATAATAAATGAAATCTTAGTGTCCTTCCCTTTTCCCTTACAATATGCTAGTTTCATGAGTCCATCATTAACAACTTCTTGATGCAACTAAGCTCATTTTATAGAATTTTGAACAAAAAATGTTATAAGATCTTCAGATTTAATATTTCTGTTTAGAGTATAATTTTTCAATATTAGTCACCCCTGGTGGGTTGTAATCATGTGGTCTGGCTCTGTATGGCAATGTGCATCTTTGGCCCAAAGGAAAAATTCCCAAGAATAAGGAATTTGATGACTCCCACAGAAAATTATATATACTGAGGAAGTGTTGATGAATAAAAGAGTAAGAGATATGGAGAAAGCAGTGGAGCCCCAGCTCAGAGGATACTACAAAACACAGCAGCACCATAGGGAGTATCCTAACTCCCTTCCCAGTAGGGTGACATTCTGGCAAGAGCACAAGCATCAGAGACAAGAGGATGAATTCGAGTCTCAGTTCCTGCAGAACTCTGTGTCCACTAGCAAGTCTCACAACTTCTCTTTCCTCATCTGTAAAATGAGGCAGTTGAACCAAATTATTTAAAAATCCTATTAGTTAATTAAATCCTCCATAATCTTAGGGCTTTATGACAATGATTCCTAAACCTGCCTGTGTATCAACACCCCTTGAGAGGCTTTATAAATCTACAGTTCCCCAGATTTCCTTCTCAGAGATTGTGATTCTGGCAATATCAGAAAAAGCCTAGGAATTTTGTAGTTTTAGAAACCCCCAACAGGTGATTCTGATGCAAAGCCCCATTTGAGAGCTGAGCCACCATCTAGAAATTTCATCTGCTATCATTTTCACCTACATCTACCACCTACAGAATAATGTTTTTCAAAGAGAATATGTCTCCAATTCCATAATAATGGTTAGAGGGAATACAGGATTCACATTACATAAAGCCACCTTAAGGGCACTTTACTGGAACACATAGATTGCTCAAATATGGAAATTACCCATAGAGTTTTGTATTTCAATATCTGTATTATTACTATTTTCAGGATGTGATTTGGTATAACGTTGGGCAAAATACTTTCTATATAAACCCATATTCATTTTTTTAATGAAAATCAGTAAAAAAATTATTTCATGTATAAATATTTACAGACATCACCCAGGGATATTCATACACTGCAGAGTGAGATATATGTCTGTGGCACAAACTGGCAGCAGGTTAAAAATGTACCATCTACAAATAGATCAACACCGCAGTTGCCTACCCACCCTTCATGTCTTCCTTACTAGCAGGACCTGTCCATTTCCAGGCAAAGGATCACAATGAGTCTGCATTAATTATGACAAGACGTTTGGCAAGATACTAATTTTCGCAGCCCCTCTTGCAGCTAGGGATAGCCACTGGACAATGGCTAGGGAGGTCTGGCACTGGACAATGAGATTTGAGAGCTATTCTATTGGTGGACCTCTGAGGAATGGGTTTTTTTCCTCCTTGACAAGAGGAAGATCTGTTTTATCACCCAGGTCCCTGATTCCTTCCCTGAATGCAAAGGGCTATGGCAGACCCATGGTGACCGTGAGGCTTAAGGCTTAAGTGTGAGGCCCCAATGTCCATACCCAGAGAAGACAGAGTTAAAACTGAGGAAGGGCCTGGTCCTTAATGGCATTGGGAAGCCACTGCTCCTAATAGCAGATCTCTTATTATTAAATTAAAAATTAATTTTTTCAATCATACTAGCCACATTTCTAAAAATCTAGGAGGGATTCTAAGCAAACAAATGAACTAACAGCAGACTTCTTGTTAGGTTTCTTGTTTCACAATTAAGTGTCGTCATTGTTCCAAGTCACTGTGAACCTTGTTTTCTATTACTTGCAGTTAAAAATACATCCTAACCACATCAAAGTGTGGTCAGGGTTAAGTGTAATCTGCAGGAGGTAACTAGGCATACTTGGGGTCAGAGTTCTAGGCCATAAAGTAGGAAAAGAGCTGTCAGCACGGAAGCGACATTTCAGTAACTGCTTGAAGGATGGGCGAAAGATGAGAAGGGGGGGTGGAGGCAGTGATGGCTTTTGTGGAGAGAGCTTGAAAATGAGAGAAAGAAATAAAAAGGCTTGAAGTTTATCATCTGGCACTCCAGGAGGGAAGACTTCACTATGGAAACATGTAAGGAATTTTTTCCCCAAAAAAAACCTAAGTCAAAAAATTTCAGGAGTCAATAAAACCTGCTTACACGTTCCACTACTTTTATGGCTCTTTTCCACTCCCCACCTTGAAAGCGCTACCTGTGCTCCTGTGTTATGCCCACTGGCTGCACGCCAGGGGATGTCATTTAAGTTGATATGAACTTATTCTGGCTGAAGTTGGCTCTTGGTCACTGGAGCCTGGGCCCCTCTGAGTGCCCTTCTGTGGTGTTCACTTCAAACCACTTTCCCGGTGGTTTCCAGAAAACACACTATCTCCTCTCTCACACGCTCTCATTCTCTAATACAATACCTAGGAAAATGACAAAGAACATATTGGTGTATGTAGCACATTGACATATCAAAGTCCCCAAAGGAAAATATTTGAATTTCTTCCACCCATTTTCCTCTCCTGTTCTTTATGCTTCTCAATGAGAAGAAAGGTAGAGCTTACATTTTATGTCAACACAAAAGGCCTCTGTTTGTGTATATTACGTATTAAAGTAGTCAGTGATTTGATGTCAAGGTATGTATTATACATCCTTTTTTTTTCTAGGCCATTATCAGCTTTCTTACAACACTATTATTCCCCGGCCCAGCTAATGCTTCTGTCAAAGATTTAGCAACAAGCATGGAAAATGTCAAACAGTGGGGAAGAGACCTAGCTATTTCCACAACTGCACAAAAAGCCCGAGTTGTCTTTCATGGAAAAGCAGAATAATTCTGCCATGAACACCAGCATGTTTTGTCAGAGCACAGAGGAGTAGGGTGGCTTATTTGTTTTGCTCTGCACACCTGAGTCCATTTCCCCTGAATAAGCTTCCTTTCTTCTCTTGCCAATATACTTAATAAAATAGGGCCCATGTTGTTATCACTTCACCCTCTCCCCAGGAGGTAGCTGGCTTAGAACATGACAGAAATCAGCCAGGAGTCAGTCCTGTTCTGTCTGCAGAGCAGTGTGATAAGATTTAAGAAGTACTAAAAGGCTCCTCTGGAGAAAAATATTTTTTCAACCTGCTTACCAGGGTGCCTGAAATTACAACCTTTCTGCTTTAAGGCATTGAAAGCCTCCATTAAAATGCAAATATGTTAGGTGAGTTATTTTATCAAACCATCACATCTTAGCTTGAATTAGTTTATAGATTAATTCAAAATCCTGAAATGATGGGACACAGGGCCATAAGCAAAGATGATACAAGGTTTAGGTTTTAAAATGTGTTGCCTAAAGAGCAGGCCCGAGTAGCAGGGCAAAGTGGGAGAACAGAATACAGTCTGAGGCC